>JABUQX010131810.1:17500-35000 GCA_015478945.1 Trachelipus rathkii
AACTCCGACAAAGATATCAAGTAAAGTAGATGCATGGTCAGTTGGAGTAATTTTTTATCAGTGCCTGTATGATAAGACTTTCGGTCATAATCAAAGTCAAGCAACGATTTTGGAAGAAAATACAATATTAAAAGCAACGGACGTTCAATTTCCCCCAAAGCCTGTAGTTAGCAATGAAGCGAAGCAATTTATTCGTTGTTGCCTAGCATATCAGAAAGAAGACAGGAGTGATGTCCTAACGTTGTCCTCAAATCCTTACCTCTTGCCGCCAGTTCCGAAAAGTAGTCGTCAGTCTGCCAGCAGCCAGGCCGCTGCCGCTCAAGCAGCTGCAGCTCAGCAGCAGCAGCAGCAACAACAACTGCATCAGCAACAGACAGGTTATGGTACCACCCCTTCTCATCAGCCCATGTTTTCCAATGCTCTTTTGGGGTATGGGTTGCAGTATTCTACCAGTTCATAGAAAAGATATTTTCACTGCCTCCTGAAGTAGTACACGAAGGAATTCAGTGCCTTACTAATAGTAATTCGGGTCAGTTGTCGAGTTGTGTTAGTTATTTGAAGTACTTTAATGATTATTTATTATTAGACTTTTCCTAATAACTTTGTTAAAAAAAAATGCAGTGCCGATGGCAGCTTTCACATATCGATTTTACTTATAGAATTCCAAAGAAATTTTTTTTATTTTTTATTTTTTTGTCCATCAAAAAATAAAAAAATAAAAATAGGGTTTAAAAAAGTTGCTGCAGAAACTATTACTCATAGTTTTTATTTATTTTATTTAATTAGCGTCACAAGAATTATTATTATTATTATTATTATTATTATTATTATTATTATTATTATTATTATTATTATTATTATTATTATTATTATTATTATTATTATTATTATTATTATTATTATTATTATTTTGTGACCCCCACTATTTTATCTTCTTACTCCCCCCGCTCTTCCCTCTTCCTGTTCCGCCATTGCATGCATTTAGACGATGAAGAATCGCCACCACATTTCTGTAATGAAATTTTAAAAGCTCTCTTTTTTGCAAGATTGAGTGTCATTATTATAATTATTATTATTATTATTAATATTACTATTATTATTATTATTTTTATTATTAGATTATTATTATTATCTATTATTTTATATTATTATTATTAAATTATTATTATTATTTTATTATTATGTTATTATTATTATTATTATTATTATTATTATTATTATTATTATTATTATTAACGTTGTTCATGTTGTTATTGTCTTCATGTTAATCTTAGGTTTCTGCAGTTTGTAATAATAATATAGTGAGTTTTTCAAGTGCTGTACTACGAACCATCAATTTAATAACCACCTTTGTTTCTGTCATTTCTTTTTAAAATGAATATGTCGGTCGCTTTGATCTATATTATTTTTAATTGTTAATTATTATTATTATAAGCATTAATGTTTTAATATTTTAAATATTCAATTATGGTGATTGAGCAAAGTTAAAAAACATTTAAAAGTTTTTTTTTGTTATGCCACAAAAACACCCCCTCCTTGAATAGGGCTTTGCCCTTGAGCGGTGGTGACAACTGTAAATATATGTATATATATAATATATAATATATATATATATATATATATATATATATATATATTATATATTTATTATATTACTATATTATATATTATATATATATTATATAATATCATATACATATATATATATTAATATATATATATATTATATATATATATATACTATATTATATATATTATATATTTATAATATATAATATTAATATAGATATATATAATATATATATTATATATATATTATATATTAACACCCACCCTACTGTAAGATAATACTAAGCATACAACAGTACTAATTATGATTATATACTATATATTATATATATATTTATATATATATTATTATTATATATAGTATATATATTAGTATTATATACTATATATAATATATATATATATATATATATATATATTATATATATATATTTTATATATATTAAATTATATTTTATATTATATATTATATATATATATATATATATATAATATATATATATATATATATTTAATATATATTATATATATATATATATATATATCCTTCTTTCAATAGTAGTAGGGGTGGACAATGCGCAAACCATCATCGGAAGATATGCAACCGGAAGTTGCACTTGTTGCAAAGCAACATTTGCCACATCCGGTTTTTAAGCTTGACGTGTCAAAGGTCAGCGGTTCTTAAGTCGGTGAGACCGGATTTAGGTCTGGAAGACGCGTTTTTCAGAGCGTTGCCTCCAACAGGGGGATGGAGCCCCCCAACAGGGGCTTTTTGGTTCTAATGGTTTTAAATGAACGGTAGCATCATTTTGATGAATCAATCGTTTATCGTGTCATTAACCCCCTTATGGATGTTTTAAATCCGTCTTTCTAGGACATGCTACTGGTTGGCTTTTAACCATGAAAAATATAATACGAAAGAAATATTACTATATACATTCGATTAATCGTTTGGTAGTATGGGAACAGGTTGCGCGATGCCACCCTTTTCGCTAGGAAGGAATAGAGGTATCGCTTTCAAACTTGGAATATAATCTATGTAGTGTTAAAAAACTGATCCCAGCGCGAGTTTTGGTGACCTCGGTCACCCCTAAGGGGGTGCTGCCCCTTAGTGAGCGCCAAGGTCAAATTCGTCTGAAAACCATGTTAGGCTTAGCGTATTGGGTTAAAATTTGGATGTGAGCTATATGATGACTGTATCTCGTCGGAGAGAGATTACTCCTCTGCGTCCTCCCGTAACGGGGGACGCCTGCCACACAAAATTAAAATTATCGTAGAAGACATGAAACTTGGAGAACAGAGGAGTCGGAGTCGGAGACGGAGTTTGAGTCGGATTCGGCTTCGGAGTCCAGGGACCCCCCGGAGGGTGGTCTCAGTTGAAAAAAAAGAAGAAATGCATGGAATGCAAAACAGAGGAAGAAGAAAGGAAGAATGAGAAAGAAAGGAGGAAAGGAAGAAGAATGAACGAATGAGGAGGAGTCTCAGGAAGGTTCAGAGTCGGCAGCAGGCAACCGGTGATGGAGCCGGTGCGGTGTCTATTGTAACATTCGTTTAATATAATTATATCTTTAACTCGTTTAACATAATGCTTCTTTCTAACATGTACTATCGTTATAATACATTTCATATGGTCCTAAGTACTGTATATTCTACATCTTGAAGCTTACATTTCCATTTTTAACTCTTCGTTTTTCTTTTTAATAGAACGTTAACATCATATAATTCTTTTTTTCCTAAGTTTGAAACATGCATATACTGATTTACTTTTTTTATTAAGTTTTTAATTTTACATTTATACTTTGTATTTAATTTTATTATTTTAACCTTTTTATTTTTTAATTTTTTATTTTTAAATTTATTTTTCTAACTTTATTTTTTTTTTTTTGAAAGTTTTATTTTGTTTATACTATGTTTAATTTTTTTTATTTTAATTTTTTATATTTAATTATTTCTCTCAATAAATATGATTGTCTCATTTTACATTTAAAACATTTGTTTTTTTTTTATAACAATGTTCTAATTTTACATTTATGCTTTGTTAATTACTTTTTGTTTTAAATCTCTTTGTTTATTTTTTAAATTTTTTTTATTTTTTTATTTTTATTTCTAACTATTTTTTTTATACTTTTATTTACATTTATACATTTGTTTATTTTTTTTATATGTTTTATTTTGCATTTATACTTTGTTTAATTTTTTAATTTTCATTTTTTTTAATTTTTTTTTTTTATTTTTTATTTTTATTTTTCTAATTATTTTTTTTATAAGTTTTATTTTACATTTATACTTTGTTTATTTTTTTTTAATATAAGTTTGATTTTTGCATTTTGCATTGATGTTTAATTTTTTATTTTAATTTTTATACTTTTTAATTTTTTTTTTTTTTTTTTTTTATTGTTCTATTATTATTATTTTTTTCCATTAAGTTTTATTTTACTTTATACTTTTGTGTTTAATTTTTTTTTTAATTTTTTTAATTTTTAAATTTTTTTCTATTTTTTTTTATTTTTTATTTTTATTTCTTTAAAACATTTTTGTTTCAATAAATATTTTTATACTTTTATGGTTTTAACGTGAAAAAAATAACAATTTTTACATACCCTAAATTCAGATGATAAAGTTTTAGAAAAACCACCACCTTACCACCATCTGTGACTATATTGAGCTATTGATCTATTGTTTCAAGTCCACATTTCGATATGTTTTGGAATAAACATAACGATAAAAATCAAGTTTCTTTATACAAAGATCAATCAATGCTTAAGGTAACAAAGTTTTCACACTAACAAAGCTAAACATAAGCATACATGAATAAAATTATGATGTACACGACACCACCTAAAAGCACCTTAAGAACGAATAAACTGATAACATAACAAAGTTTCACACTTACAACAGTAAAGGTACATAACACAGCATATCAAAAACGTACTATCACACTTTTTCAAGACTATTCTAACATCTTAATGCTAATTTTAACATTAAATAGCATATTTAACAAAGATTTACCGTGTCTAAGTAACTATTGTTATCATAAGAATAATACCAAGATGACCACACACACACACCAACCACACACACAACACACCACACCCACACACCACCACACACACACCACCAACATTACGGCAAAAGTAACACTGAAATAATTTGGTTTATTCTTTTTAGGCTTCGCACCTTCTCGAAATATAATCGAACATGAAAAAATGATTAATGCTTTTATCACTTCATAAAGTGATGCATACTTATTATATTTATTAACAAACGGTAGGTTTGGCAACTGCGCATCATACAGAGGTGATTTGGCAACACTGTATAATTGGGGTGCTGAGCTTATATATATCAGCGAGCTACCCGATGTGGCTTCATAATAAGAGCTCTTTACGATCAACATCTATCCAAGTTTTTTTTTATATCTACACATGAGGATTTTTTCAAATCAATACTTATTCAGCTAGGTAAGATTTTTTTTTTTTTTTATTTAATATTATATATATAATATATATTATTCTATTTCAAATGTAATATTATATTATTATTTCTATGCTATTTATATATATATGATAGTATATAATATATAATATATATATTATATATATTATATATATTATATATAATATACTATACTATATTATATTATTCTCATAAGAAAATATTACCAGTACTTTAATCAATAATTAATGACACGTAAAGTAATTAAATACATTATCCAATTAAGAATAGCGGGGAAATGGATTTATACATTAGTTAAATAGTGATTCTCTATCCAGATAACGGTGTTGAATATACACATACATTGGAGTATAAAAAAGGCATCCTACGTGCTTTATCATCCGGCATCGGTTTTTAAAAAAATGGTAATTTTGTTGTTGTTGTTGTGGATAACATATATTTAATATATGGAATGAGAAATACTATGTTAACCTAATATATTATTGTATAGTGCCCTATTTTTTGAAAACTTGATTTTTAATTGTTTATGTACATAAATAATTATATCGACTATTTATTTACCAGCTAACGCTCGAGAATGAATCCCCTAATAAAAGAGAAGACCACCTAACGACAGACATAACAGCACATCTCTGTAAGACTTAAATAGTCAATGGAACGTATACTATGAATAAGCTTTCTTGATGAAAACTTCTTTCATGGACCCAGAGATCTTGAAAGCATCGTTTGAAATGGTTGTTGGTGAAGTCATTGATGCTATAGTTAAAAGACTCTAGACTATGATGAGGATTGTATGAGGGTTGGAAATAATTTCACTTTTGGCGCATGATCATCACCTGACCGAAATTTATGTAAACATCAGTTAAGGGATATATTGACAAATATGCGGTGAAAGAGATGATGAGACGTTGGAAGGGTCTTTAGTCGGGAAAGCAACCTTTCAAATTAAGGTGTAGCTACGTGTTCATGTAGCTAAAGGAAAAGGTGATACTGTAAAACCGATGCATTCGAGCACAAAAATTTAGCTTCAACATGTTACATTTGTAAAAGTTATTCAAAGAAAGGAGCTGTCGGTTGTGCTTTCAAAGCTGCTTGATTTCTGATTTAGGAAAATAAACGTGAATGTTTGAGCCAAAATATTCATTCTATATACACTTGGAAGAGGCAGAGCACTTAGCTAAAAAATGTGGTAATGGATTACGAATCTTTCATAGTAACTGAACTGCTTTGAAAAAATCGAGAAATTCGAAAAATGCCGTATAGTTTTGTATTTGGCCCTGAAGGTAATGGAGTAAAATACTTTTATATCATCTAAAGAACAGAGATGACGCTTTAAACATTATAGGCAGGATGGAGTAAAATCATTAACTATGCTATAGAAGATAAGTTAAAATTATGTTTTGAGAATACAAAAAAGCATAAAGGGTAATCGAATGGTATCATTTTGCATATTGTTACATACTTTCAAAGTACTATATCGAACCACTCTAATTAGCTGTGAACATTATGGATGTAGACAGTGCCTAGAGATAGTGTCAAGTTCATTTGATCAGATGGTATTTCCATGAACATGTCGTGAATGTATCGTGAATTTATAATGCAATCTGTTTTAAAAAACATCAGGATAATAATGACGTGAAGAAAATTAAGATTTGCACACTACTGGCCTTGAGCAATATAGAGTGCTGATCGCTACGGTAGTTTTCAACACGACTGTACAAGCCTTTTGTACTATATGCTAAAGAAAAAGTATGACACTAAAGAAGACGAATATCATATATGTTAAAATTGAAAAAGAAAATTAAACAGAAAAAGATACTGATCCGGTGGTTCATAACCATTTACTATGATTATCGAGACATACAGGAAGATAAAGGGCTATGATGACAAGGAAAGAATGATAGAATTGCGTCTTATTTACTGGTATGCAGATGAATATGCCGAAATGTGAACAGACAAGGAAGGTGAACAAGTATGTTCACCAAGAACAAGAACATTTAAGTTGGAGTCTAAAAAAGGACCTGTTGGAAATTTCATTGATTTTCTAATGGACTTTTCACGTAAAAGACCTAAAGCAAAAGTAATTGTGACAGCCCATAATGGTGGTAAATTTGATCAGCATTTCGTATACGCAGCATTATTGACCCACCCAAGTTCAAAATCTATCAGCAACAGGTCTATAAAAAGAGGCAATAAAATCATTTCAATGGGTACGAATGGAAATATAGTCTTTAGGGATACATTATTATTTTCACCATGTGCATTGAAAAGTTTGCCTAAATGCATGGGTGTCTGTGAAAAAGACAATTCCAAGGGTTTCTTTCCCTATACATTTTTAAATGAAAGCACCTTGAATTATAAAGGGTTTATTCCAGATAAGAAATTCTTCGAAATAAAAAAAAGTCAACAAATGAAAAGCAAGCATTTGAAGAGTACTATAATAAGTTTATAGGCAAAGAATACAATATTTTTGAAGAATGTGAAAAGTATTGTGTACAAGATGTTAATATACTAAGAAAATGTTTTGAGAAGTTTAGGGGCAACTTCATTAAGATAAAGTTGGAATAGATTGTACTAGATAATAACAAAACAATCTGCATCTTATGTTTTACACTATATTAAAAAATGTGCTCATGCCTGAGGGAAAAAAACTTACTATTTTTAGGTCGAGAGAACCCTAAACCTTTCACCTATGAAGGAAGCAATTCGCTGGTTAATGTATCAGGAAAAATTGAGCAACATAAGACATAAGGCACGCACGAAACGGTGGAGAGAAAGGGTTCAAAATTAAGAACAAGTGGCTTTACCCTGACGGGTTCGGAAATATGAACGGCATGAAAACTGCTTTCCTATACCACGGTTGTGCATGTAGTGGACATAAAGTTGTAATAAAGGAAAAGGTACGCTGCATAGCATATCGGCTGTTGACCGTTACAATCTCACCATGAAACAAGAAGATAGGTATAAAGAAGCCGGTTTTAATGTCATACGTGTGTGGGAATGTGAATGGAAGATACAAAAGACCAAGATCATTCAAGATCCTAATCATGCCGATGAAAATATAAGCATTAGTGAATATATTCAACGTCTTAGTAATGATGTTGTTAACAACAGGCTCATAATTGATAATTCATTGCTTGGGGGCCGTACTGAACCCTTCGTACATTACTATCCTTCAACTAAAGGACAGAAGATAATGTATTTAGACTATACATCACTTTATCCTTATGTTCAGAAGCGAATGAAATACCCTTGTGGTCCCCCAGAAAAACTAATAGGTGATAAAGTACCAGACATTGAATCATTCAAGAATGGACTCAATGACAAATATTTCGGCGCAGCTTACATTAAGATTCTTCCTCCTCAAGACTTATACATCCCTGTCCTCGCTGAACGAACCAAAAATAAACTATTATTTCCACTCTGTGTAAAATGTGTTAAAGATAATAGCTCGAAATGCAATCATGATGAGAATGAACGAGCCATTGATGGTGTATACACAACACCTGAAATTCAATTGGCAATAGAGATGGGTTACGAAATACTTAAAATATTTGAAGTTTGGTCGTTTAAAGAAAAGGAGTTTTTATTTGAAGGATATGTGAACCACTTCCTAAAAATAAAGACCGAGGCATCAGGTCTACCAAATAATATTCACGAGGACAATCCTGATTTCGAGGAAAAACTTAGAGTTTATCCGTCTTTTCAAAGAAAAGGAAGGTGTTGAACTTGTTATTAACAATATCAAGAAAAATCCTGGGATGCGATTCATTGCAAAATTGTGTCACAATTCTCTTTGGGGAAAATTTGCCTAAAATTACACCTACAAGAGAAGATGTAGTATGTCTTAGTGATAAACAAGTATGGGAACTAATAAATCCAAAGCGATATTGAAGTCCCTAGCGTTATTCCAATAGGCAGTAAATATGTTGTGACAGTTGTAAAAAATGCGCTAGCCGAACGATCATCAACTGCTACAAATATTCCTATCGTATCGTTTACAACTTCATATGCACGTATAAAATTATATGAGTTACTTAACAAAGTCAAACAAAGGGCATTGTACTGCGCAGACTCTTGTATTTTTGTCGCTGGAGAAAACGATGAAGTTCCTGAAACAGGAAACTTTTTAGGTGAACTAACAGATGAAATAGCAGATTACGGTCCTGGAGCCTACGGTGATTCTTTTGTATGTACTGGACCTAAGTCTTATGCTGTTAGAATAAGAACTGCAGATGGAAATATAAAATATATTGTAAAAGCCAAAGGCCTTACAATCAATAAAGATACAAAAGATACTATCAATTTTGAAAAACTGTTAAAGTTGGTGTATGATCATAGTTCTGAAAATAGTACAGGCCATGATGAGTCATTGTATGATGATATCAAAAACCATGATGTTACAGTGAAAGCAATGAATGAAATACAATTGGATAATGTCGATGAAGATGATGTACGAAATGATGACCTGCCTCATAAAAAGGCCGCTCGAATAGACGAGTCACAGAATCCTAATGCTAATTTACACGGTAGTAACAGAGGAGGGTTATGCTATAGTATTCCTACTACAACTTTTCAGCCCGTAAAATATGGAGGTGTTAGTATTGTATCCGGAACCAAGATGATGCAACATACAGCTGATAAGCGGTTTTCTATCAAAAATTCTTTTCGAACAGCATCCTATGGGTTTAAGGGTACGTTAATCTCCATTTAATATATTATAAATATTCATCGTATGTTTAATTTACAATGTTTAATGTTTTGCAATGGTACAAATATCTGAATAATAAAAAATTGTAAAATAACAAATTTATTTTATACCTCTATTTATTATAACCTTTGCGATTAATAATAGAAATGTGCGTGTGTGTTGTGGTGTGTGTGTGTGTGTGTATGTGTGTGGTTGTGTGGTGTGTGTAGGTGTGTGTGGGTGTTGTGGGTGTGTTGTGTGGGTGTTGTGGGGATGTGCCTTAAAGTGTTGATCGTAAGAGCTCTTGATTAAGAATGCCCCTCCATCGAGTAGCTCGTCGCTTTATATATAACTCAGCACCCAAATCTATACAGTGATGTCAAATCGCTCTATTATATGCGGACGTTGCCCAAACCTACCTGTTGTTTAATAAAATATAATAAGTATTACATCACTTTATGCAAGTGCGTATAGCCATAAATCATTTTTCATGTTTCGTGTTGAATTTCTGCAAGGCGCGGAGTCTAAACAACGGAATTTAAGCCTAAAAATATTTCATTTACCTTCTGAAAGTGTTCGATGTAAGTGACGTGGGTGTGTGTGTGTGTGTGTGTGTATGGGTATGTGTGTGTGGATTTGTAATGTTCATATACATATATAGTTATATAATAATAATTAATAATAATATAATAATAATTAATAATAGATAATAATAATAATAATAAAATAATATAATAATAATAAAATAATAATAAATAAATAATAAACAACTACTGATTTAAGATAAAAACGTATGTTAAGTAAGGATAAAAGGGGAACAAAGTAATAAATCTATTTACCCTTCTCATGCGTCAAAAGATATTGGGGACAAAGTAATAAATCTCGTTACCCTCTCATGTTTCAAAAGATATTAAGATTAATGAGTCATTCCTTGAATTTCATTGGCTGTCCGTGATGGCATAGCAAATAAAATTCTCTGATTGGTTACCCTTGAACGTACTAAAATTGCGTAATGTTTAGGTGTCTGGTAGAGAGCAATTTTACCTACCAATGTTCTAGTTGTGGACCTGCAGGCAAAGTGATCGCACGCGTTATTGGTGTTGTGAGATCTATGTGGAATAATAATAAATAATGAATAATAATAATAATAATAATAATAATAATAATAATAATAATAATAATAATAATAATAATAATAATAATAATAATAATAATAATAATATTAATAAATAATAAATAATAAATAATAATAATAATAAATAAAATAATAATAATAATAAATAATAATAATAATAATAATAATAATAATAATAAGAAATAATTAAAATAATAATAAATAATAATAATAATAATTATTTTGGGGCGGTTGTGCATAGTAAAGACCGAGATTGCTGTGCTGACTTCTACTGTAAGGTAAACTTCTAATTAGTTACCTGCTAATGAATATTGTATGTGCAGTTTAGGCCAGGATAGATATATTTTTGTTTTAGTTTTCAATATTACAATGTTAATTAAAATTAACATTAATATGTAGAGAATATGTTTGAAAAAAGTATTGTATATTTTCATTTAACTTGAACGTTTAATATATTTAACAACAACAAACAACAACAACAACAACAACAAAAACTAACAACAACAACAACAACAACAACAACAAACAACAACAACAACAACAAACAACAGCAACAAACAAACAAACAAACGCAAACGATTTCAACAAACACATCAACAACTGCAAACAAATGCCAACAACAAACGCGACATTGCAAACAACAACAGCTACAGACAAAGAATTTTTTTCAATGTTATGTTTATACAAAAAGATACTATAATATGACCTGTTTCAATAGATCAATAGATCATAGATCAATAGATCAATTAGATCGATGATCAATAGATCACGGATGGGTAGGAGGGTGGAGTGGTAGTTTGATTAACTGATTTACTGATTTATTGCTTTAGGGTATTGTAAAAATGCCAATTTTTTAAGTTATAAACATAAAAAAGAATAAATTTTTAGTAAAACAAAATGTTTTAAAGAAAACAAAAACAAAATAAATAAAAAGTTTTTGGTGTTATGTTATACAAAATATGACATGAATCAATAGATCAATAGATCAATAGATCAATAGATCAATATATCACGGATGTTAGGAGGATAGAGTGGGTGATTTGATTAACTGATTTACTGATTTACTGATTTACTGATTTACTGATTTTACTGCTTTACTGATTTACTGATTTACTGCTTTAGAGTATGTATAAATGCAATTTTTTTTTTAAAGTTATAAAACATGAAAAAGAATAAAATGTTTTTAGTTAAAAGCAAAAATATTTAAAGAAAACAAAACAAAATAAATAAAGTTTTGTGTTATGTTATACAAAATATGATTTGAATCATTATATCAATAGAACAATAGATCAATAGATCAATAGATCAATAGATCATGGAAGGGTATTAGGGGCGGGGTGGATGGTTTGATTAACTGATTTACTGATTTACTGCTTTAGGGTATGTAAAAATGCAAATTTTTAAGTTATAAACATGAAAAGCATAAAATTTTAGTAAAAACAAAATGTTTTAAACAAATAAAATTTAAAAAGTAATTAAAAAATTTAAATTGAAAGCAAAAAATAAAAACATAAAGAAATAAAACTTATAAAACTTATAAAATGAAGCTTATAAAATAAAAAATAGCAAACAATATATTTTAGTTGATGTTTATAAAAAGAAAACGAGATTTTTAAAATAGAAATGTCAGTCCGAGGCTAAACGAATGTTTACTAACTCAGCACCGCACCGGTTCCAGCACCGGTGCCGGTACCAACTCTGGATCCTTCTCAGTCTCCTTTCTCCATCCTTCCTCCTCCCTCCTTCCTCTCTTATGCACTCCGTGCATTTCTTCTTCTTATTTTATTTCAGTTAGGGACCCTCCTCCGGGGGGTTCCAAACTCCATTCTTCCTCCTTTCTCGTTCCTCCTCCTTCCTCCTTCCTCATTCCTCCTTCTTCCTCCTTCCTCATTCTTCCTTCTCTTACGCACTCCGTGCATTTCTACTTCTTCTATACTTTATACAAATTTCAACCTTTTAAGAAAATTTCCTATCTGGAAGGAACCAGAACCCCTTCTCCGAAGGGGTGCACTCATCCGGAACCTCCATTCTAGACAGACGGACGGCGGCGCGGCACAAAACAGACACCCGAAAATAGATACCTTCGCGCAAAGTATTTATTATTTATTTAAATTATATTTTAATTTTTTTCTATTATTAATTTTTTTTTTAATTTTAATTTTTTTTATTATTATTTTATTAAAACTATTTTTTTTTTTTTTTATTTAATTTTTTTTATTATTATTATTATTATTATTATTATTAATTTATTAAAACTTTTTTTTTTAATTTTTTTTTTTTTTTTTTTTTTTTTTTTTAATTTTATTTTTTTTTTTAATTTATTTATTTATTTATTAATTTATTTATTTATTTATTATTTATTAATTTATTTATTATTTATTTATTTATTTATTATTAATTTATTTATTTATTTATTAATTTATTAATTTATTAATTAATTTATTAATTTATTAATTTATTAATTTTTATTGTTTCAAAAAAAACCTTCGGTTCTTTTCGTCGGTGGAAGGGTGGAAATTCCCACGGTTTTTTACTTCCGGTCGGTCGATCTTTCACCTTCGGCCGCTGAAATCCTTACCCCACTACTTCCTTGGCCTTAACATAAACAAAAAAATGTCTTGGAAACCTCACATCACAACGGTTGCTAGGGTTGCCTCAAGGAAACTGGGAGTTCTGATTTAGACTGCGAGCCTTTTTTTTCTCTTCTTCAGTTGCTCCAGCTATACAAGGCCTCATTCCGCCCTTGTATGGAGTACTGCTCTTAAATTTGGGGGCTCTTGTTTCAACCGGCTTTGGATAGGTCGAGTCCAAAGGCCAAAAGGCTTATAAACGGTTCTGTACTTTACATTTCACTTGACCCTCTATCTTTGCGGCGCGATGTTGGTGCTTTATCTCTTTTCTATAGGTACCGCAGCGGCAAGTGCTCGAGGGAGCTTATCACTAGTGTACCACCACCACCTTTACGACTCCCTCGTAGCACAAGGGGTGCTGTGTCGCACATGAGTTTTGTGTTGATATTGGTAACTCCAGGCTCGTAGTTCCGCTTCGCGTGCTTCCTTCTTTCCTGCCACCTTTGTTCTGTGGAATTCTCTTCCATCTTCTGTGTTTCCGTGAAGTTAATCTCTCTCTCTCTTTTAAAGCCCTGCGTTTTGTTGCTCATCTGCGTAGTTTGGGTTAGTTGATGAATGTCTGAGGTGTGCAACGCCAAAACCCTCTTGAAATAGGGCTCTGCCCGTGAGTGGTGTTGACAACGTAAATATATTATATATATATATATATTATATATATATATAAAACAAAATATGCATATTTCTATATCTATTATATATATATAAGATATATATTATATATATATATATATATATATATATATATAGATAAGTTACTAACGCCCACACGGAACTGGAGCTCGCGATCAAAAAAAAATTTTCACAGGTAGCCTCTATTGATACATAAATAGACGTTTTAGGGTTGGAAATGTAAAATATATATATATATATATATAATATATATATATATATATATATATATATATATATATATATATATATATATATATAAAATATATATATATATATATATATTATATAAAAAAATAATAATATATCAAACGAAAGTACAATAGCTACAGCGAAAAGGAATACATTTTTGGAAATCCTGCGTGTTATGAAAAGTTTTAAGTTAAGAAAATGTAAAAAAAAAAAAAATTATTGTTAATAATTATAGTAATATGAGGAGAAAGCCTATTTAAGACCTTTTATACGTTACTCGTTAAAATAAATAGACTTTCTAGTATAGTTTTGTTTTGTTTTTTTAACTAAAGAATACCCCAAGGGTATACCGCACCGATGCAGGAGTCGGGGTCTCTCTCGGCCTTCCGGGGGAACTACGGGGTAGACTATTTCCCCCCCCCTCTTGGGAGGGTCTCCGGAACCCCCGCTCTTTGGTATTTGGGTGCGCGGGAGTTCCTTCGCCTCCCCTCCCCTAGGGGGTATGGAAAACGTCCCTCCCTGTGTTCCCCGTTGGCTCGAGCCCCCTACATTGCCGTGTAATACCTTTACAAATAATATATATATATAATTTCGCCCCTAGAACAGGTAAAAAAAAAAATCATTTCGACCCTAGAACATCTATTTATGTATCATAGGGTGGTTACCTGTGAAAATTTTTTTTGATCCGAGCTCTCCCGATCCGTGTGGGCGTTAAGTAACTTTTCCTATAATATATATATATATATATTATATATATATATATATATATATATATAAATAATATAATATAATATATATATATATATATATATAATAATATATATATATATATATATAATATATATATATATATATATATATATATATATATATATATATATATATATATATATATATATATATATATATATATATATATATATATATATATATATATATATATATAGAGAGAGAGAGAGAGAGAGAGAGAGAGAGAGAGAGAGAACTTGAAAAACAAACTACTGACGACTCGTAGTTTGTAATATGTATTGATTTATTGCCTTAAAAGAGACGTAATAAAAATAGATGAAGAATTTATTGATTTATTAGCCATACACTGATTATTAATTATTATAAATAGTTAACACAATCAAATAATTTATTAAAGTTAGCCTAGCTTTCGTGATCATTCGCGAGTCCCTCGGGACTGAAAGTTATGAAGTTGGCAGGAGATTGAATTTGGTTACTTTTCTTTATAATCTGGCTACTTGGTTTCTTTTGAAGGGATTCTTGGTGATGATGACTTAAAGGATATGGCATATTTAAAGTTACGTTAAACCTTTTTTAGTATACTATTTAGAGAGACAGAGTTATGTAGGTACATATTTGTTATTTGATCGATGTGATGTTCTCCTTTTTGTAGGTTGAAATTGTTGCTGTTTTTAATGATGAATGATTCTATGAATTTTCTATTTTCTGTATCTTGTATCGGCTTTATGAAGGAAGATGTGTTGGTGTTAATTAAATGGTTGGAAGTTTGACGATGTTTTACTAGTGAGGAGGATTGTTTATCATATTTTAAGTCGTTTTTGTGTTGGTATATTCTGATGTTGTAATTATTAGTTTCTCCTATGTATTTTTTTGGGCAGTTATTGCAGTTTATTGTATATATGCCTGATTCTTTATTAGGGTTATTGTTAATAGGTTTCAGTGTGTGTTTTAAGGTTATGTTATTTGATTTGACTGTGTGTATATTATTGGGGATGTATTTACGGATAATGTTTTTCTGTATGTTCGGAATAGGTAAAATGTTAGATATTGTAATGTTGTCGGTGGATGTATGTAAGAATTTGTTTTTTGCTTTTCGTAAGGCTTTGTTAATGATGGTTTGGGGGTAATCTATTTTTATGAAAATATTTTTTATCATTTTGATTTCGGAATTTAAGTTTTGAGGACTGCAAAGTCTGTATGCAGATTTCACTATTCACAAAAGTACCTGTAAATTTTACCATCAATTTACTCGAGCATCACCTATCCAATAGTAATTTTAATTTTCTTCCGTCCTTTAATACCATCAAACAATTAATCAACCTCACCCTAGATCATTCTTATTTTAATTTTCAAAATAGATACTATAAACAAATATCAGGATTATCCATGGGTTCATCACTCTCCCCGGTATTTAGCAATATTTTTATGGAACTACTAGAAGTTTACCACATATTTCCTCATTTTCAATCAATAGTTTGGCTTCGATACGTCGATGATATTTTCGCACTAATTCCAAAGGATATAAACATAAACACAGTTTTAAATTTTATTAATAATATACATCCCGACATTAAATTCACAATAGAAATAGCCAACGAAAACAAAATACACTTCCTAGACTTACTAATTTCCTGGAGCAATGAACAATATCCTTCTTTTAATATTTTTCGCAAACCTACAGCTAACCCGTCTTATATCCATTGGTACTCGTCTCATGATCCCTCCACAAAAACCGCCGTATTAAGTAATTTATTCCTCCGTGCATACAGACTTTGCAGCCCTCAAAAGTTAAATTCCGAAATCAAAATAATAATAAATATTTTCATAAAAATAGATTACCCCCCATACCATCATTAACAAAGCCTTACGAAAAGCAAAAAACAAATTCTCACATACTTCACCGACAAACATATACAATAGTCGAACATTTTACCAATTCCAAACATACAGAAAAAAACATTATCCGTAAATACATCCCCAATAATATACACACAGTCAAATCAAATAACTTTAAAACACACACTGAAATATATTAACAATAACCCTAATAAAGAATCAGGCATATATACAATAAACTGCAATAACTGCCCCAAAAAATACATAGGAGAAACTAATAATTACAACATCAGAATATACCAACACAAAAACGACTTAAAATATGATAAACAATCCTCCTCACTAGTAAAACATCGTCAAACTTCCAACCATTTAATTAACACCAACACATCTTCCTTCATAAAGCCGATACAAGATACAGAAAATAGAAAATTCATAGAATCATTCATCATTAAAAACAGCAACAATTTCAACCTACAAAAAGGAGAACATCAAATAACAAATATGTACCTACATAACTCTGTCTCTCTAAATAGTATACTAAAAAAGGTTTAACGTAACTTTAAATATGCCATA
>JABUQX010131810.1:40000-43397 GCA_015478945.1 Trachelipus rathkii
ATATATATAATATACTATATATTATATATATATAGATTTATATATTAGATATATATATATCATATATATAATTATATTATAAATATATATATATATACTATATATATATATATATATATATATATTAATAATATATAATATATAATATATTATATATAATATATTATATTTAATAAATAATATATATATATATATAGTATATATATGATACCTAACCACACTTTATCCTAAATTAGAACTTAAAAGCCTTACAGTAGCGACCTAACAGATTATCGTCCTTGCCCAAACGGAGAAACCTAACCTAGATTTAGTCGTCGTTGCCCAAAACGGATAAACCTGACTTAGATTGATTATGGTTGCCGAAACAACAGTAAACCTAACCTAGATATTTGTTTTTAAGCAAAAAAATTATACCCTATTATATATATATATAATACTATATCCTTATATATATATATTATTATATATACTATAATATATATATATATATTATAATATATATATTATAATACTATATATATATATATATATAGATATATATATATATATATATATATATATATATATATATATATATACTCACTGTTTAAAGGTAATCAACTCCTCCCAATAGCTTCCAAAAAAGCTTCAAAACGGTCTTGCGCTTCAAATATGTTACTATTACAGTAGAAATTAAATTTTTAACCAATTTTAGTTATGGAAACACTAATATGGAATAGATCATATAAATTCATATTTAAAATCGGTTAAATAAATCTTTAAATATAAATTTGCACACCAAAAGCGAACAGAACTTGGTTAAATGAAATCAGAACCCAAAATGGCGCTACTTCTTTGTTTATAAAAATGACTATTTGAATAGGTCTCTGTATGGGGATGACCAATATATATTTATCGATAAACGTTGTGGACTCCACCATTTTTTGCGCTCAGACGAAAATTCAAATTAAGTCATATATTTGATGATATAATTATATCATATTACTATATATAGATAATATTACTAATCATTAGGTTATAATTACTATAATTTTTAGTCAAATAACAGGTATACTAATATATATACTATAGCTTGATATACATATACTAATATTATTCGGCATTAGTCATACCATATTCTTACCCGTATTTCCTCGATTAACTATAAATATATCTTGCGATGTCCGCGTGACGCTCAGACGCCAGCACAGTTCTACGAGCTCTCCGAGGCTCGTAACCTGTTGACGTCGCATGTCGTATTCTTATTTATCACTATTTCGAGACAATCATATGTATAATATAGTTACGTATATATATATATATATATACTATATATATATCACCGATATATTTATATATATATATAGTATATATATATATTTATCATAACAGGTTATACTACATCTACCGCTATAATATACAGCTCTAGTTATCCTCATTCTAATTCATCGTCACTACTATCTAGCCCATGTAGAGGGCTATATATATATATATATATATTATATATATATTATATATAATTATATATACTATATATATATATATAATATTACCTCTAAACAAAAACTGAGATAGATATACTATGACCAATACTATATATATATATATATATTATACATTATATAATATACCCTTAGGAGTATCGGTATAGTTCAAAAAAAATTTGTTTTTTTTTTAAACTAATGTGTACCCCAAGGTGACCGCCCCGGAGATGGCAGGATCGGGGTCTCTCGGCCTTCCGGGAGACGACAGGGTAGCTATTTCCCCCCTCGGGCGAGGGTCTTTCGGAAACCCCCGACTCTTTGTATTGGGGTTCGCGGGGTACCTCCGCCCTCCCTACGGTGTATTTAAAACGTCCCCCCCGATCGTTTCCCCGTCGCGCTCGAGTCCCTCTAATGGACCGTGATAGATTATATAATCTATCACGGCCCATTAGGGGCTCGAGCGCGAAAGGAACAGATGGGGGACGTTTCCATATCCCGTTAGGGGAGGGCGGAGGAACCGCCGCGACACCCAAATACCAAAGAGCGGGGGTTCCGGAGACATTCCCTGGAAGGGGGGAAATAGTCCTACCCAGTCTTTCCCCGGAAGGCCGAGAGACCCCGACTTCCTGCCATCGGGCGGTCTACCCTTGGGGTACACATTAAAATTTAAATAAAAACTTTTTTTTTTACAACAATACGTACTCCAAGGAGATATAATATATATAATATATATATATATATAATAGATATAGTATATATATATATATATATATATATAATATATATAAGTATATATATATATATATATATATATAATATAATATATTATATATATATATATATATATACTATAATATTATAATAGAATATAATATATATTACTATATATATATAATATATATATATATATAGTATATATTACTGTATATCATATATATATATAATATATATCATATTAACTAACTATGTATATCGTTATAACATTATATATATCCTATATTATATAATCATATCCATATATACTATATAGATATACTTATGGCAAAGGTGCAGGGGCACCGTTAATGAGAAAGTTAACGTCGTAGATTCTCTCCACCTTAAGTCGTTAACCAAAAAAAAATTAAACGGGCTTGTGTTAATCAAATAAAGCGTTTATCGGTTAAAGAATGTCTAGCGTGAATTAACGTTAATCGTTAACGTCAACCGTTCTTCAATCTTTTCTTTTTTTTTTTTTCTTACATGTTATTCACTGCCGCTCACGGGCAGAGCCCTATTCAAGGAGTCGGTGTTTGCACTGCAAAAATTTCATCCTCTAGTCCAGCTGAAATTGAAGATTACGCAAAATGAAAATAGACGCAGGCGTTTAAAGCGAGGGCAGACACTAAATTTAGCAGGAAACACAGAAGATGAAATAGAGAGTTCCACAGAACAGGGGTGGCAGGAAGGAAACAACGCAGCAAACTAGCCTGGAGTACCCTAATATCTACACCAAAACTCTCCCCTCAGTAGTGCGCAGATACACCACCCACTCGACTCGTTGTGCTCATCTACATATATGCGCCTTGAGCGGTAAGTCGCGAATCTATGGTGTCACTCGTGAATAAGTGGTAAGTTCCCTCGAACACCTGCCGCTACTGGTACCTATAGAAAAGAGAAATAGCACAACATCGCCTCGCAATGATAGAGGGTCAAGTGAACTGAAAGTACAGAGAACAGTTTATAAGCCTTCTGGCTTTTGACTCGACCCTGTCCAAAAAAGCCGGGTGAAACCAAAGCCCCCCAGATATGAGAACAGTACTCTCTAAAATAACAAGGGTGATGATACCCTTGTATAGCTATAGTAACTGAGAAGAGGAAAAAAAAGTCTCGCAGTCTAAACAGAACTCCCAGTTTTCTTCTTATCCCCAGCATAAACCTTGTGTATATGCTGGAAG
>JABUQX010131811.1:0-12500 GCA_015478945.1 Trachelipus rathkii
AAAGCAGGAGTAGAAATTTTGAAATGTAGAATCTGATGAACCCGATGATCCTCCATCCACTTTGAGGGATGCTATAACCTTATGAGTATTATACCATGTCAGAATCTACTTGAGAAACTCAATGACGAAATGATATGAAGGTTAAGGTAGTACCTACTACAGTGTGCAATTTATAGATAATTTCAAATAAATTTAAGTATTTACGTTCATTATAAGTATAGAATATATATCTTTGATATGTATATATTTATTTAAATAGTATTTTTAATCAGATCATAAATATTACTTTTATAATCCTATACCATAATATTGTCACAAAATAGTAATAATCATTATTATATATAAATATTTTTATAGATCATATATTGGTATATAGGTTATTATCCGATTTAAATAAATTCTAATCTTAATAATTAAACACATAATTATGGAAACAAAATCTCAATAAAATTTTAATAATCTAATAACATAATATAAATAGAAAAAAAATAAAGTATTAGATTAGTATTTGAAACTCTTATTTGATTATTATATATAAAATTAGTAATATTATATTTAATTAGTATATTATATATATAGTTATATATATCGGACGGATTAAAAATTGCCATTTAGTGCACAAGTAAATGGAATACTTTTCTAATTATTCAGCAAATTATTTGACACTAATCCTAAATTTAAATTCACTGCTCAGAAAGTCCTTGGAATGAACATGTGAAATCGTATCTTTATAGTGTCATCGAACTATTTATATCTTGACCTTTCAATAATATATATTATATATACATTTATATTTATATCAATTCTATTCCTGAATTAATTGGAGAATTAAATAAATTACTTCCATCTTAACTCTTCATATAACTGATGTTTTAGTCACCTAATGGATAAATCCGAATAAAGTGTGTCTAGACTTTAATAATAATTCACCTAAATAATATGGTGTGTAGATAATTGAAGATTATCCTTTTATATTTTCTAGTTTTTTTCGCGCGCGCGCGCGGGCCGAAATTGTAGTTCCAAATATTAAGACCCCTTCAAATGTGATTTAATACTTTATTTAATATTTCCATTAAAAAAAATCTTAAGATTTTCGTACTAATATTTTAGAGGTAGGTTTGGTTAATGAAAGTGGAAAGATTGAACCTTATCGACTATCCCTTAATTCATTGGCTATTTGTCGTGGTGTTGTGCGTCTAATAATTCACTCATTATGTTTGGAGATATCCTCATATTATATTCTTGCGTCACGCTCGGGTTGATTGTTCGTAAAAACTTAATTGAAATACGACGTTGTGTCCAATCCACTCTTACTTCAAATTCTGTTAGCTTTTAAATGATTAACATTCGTTAATTACTGACTGTAAAATATCTGTCTTGGTCAATCGCTAAAAAGGCTTTTCCCCCATGGATTGATGTTTTGAAAATCTTGAGCGTCAAAGAAAACTCGGATTGCAAAATCTGAATAAATCATAAAAATAATTCAATTTTCCCTCATGAGTTGTTTATGAGTTTAGCCACATCCTGCTGGTCCCACCATTGTTGGACTTTTCATTTACATATCGCCGCTATTCCTAACCCTTGATAACAACCCATGAACCCTCTAAATACAGTGTTATTGTTGGAAGGAGGATCCTCTATTATTATTTAGCCTTTCTATCACTCGAACTTTACTTAATTTAAGTTTGTGAGACACTATTTCAGGCAAACTTTAATGTGTAAAGTCATTTATCTGCCCACCCCCTATGGGCTCCCGGTGTTGAGTGAGTGTCGAAGAGGACATAGTAAGAAGTAATGTGCCAGGACCCGTTGAGCCTTGTAATATGGGTTGTTGTATAAAAATATTAGAAAAAATTATTTTATTTACATTTCCTGGGTTATACACCTGCTAAAGTTAGTTTTCTCTTCCTATCACTCTCCTTGGGGGAAACACTTAATAATTCGACATTATTCGTCTTGTGCATTTGTAACCTTCAAAGCTGCCGAGTCTTGAAAACTCAATTCTAAAACTGATACTGTATAATATTTGAGTTGTTAAAATCAATATGCAGTGTTCGGGTCATAACTCAGGTTTAAGCATGAAAGGAGTTTTCACTATCCATAATTACGCAACATATATATATATATATATACCCTTATTGGAATTAAATATTAAAGTAATCTAATGATATTAGTATCATAGTGTGAATTATATATATTATATAGTACTATTATCCAGTAAATATACTAGTATAGTATTTTATACCGTATACTCTGAGTTATGGTATAAGCCATACTAATAGTGCTACATATTTATATTAATATATATAATATATATATATACAATATTTATATATATTATATATATATATATATATAATATATTATCATTTGTAAATGAGTACGAGTTTATAACTATTATGATATTATATATATTATAATATTACTACATCATCTGAGTGGAGAGTAGTATATTTAATCACATATATTTAGTTATATATATATTATTTTACCTGACATCATTTATCAAAGTAAAACTGCTAGTATTTTAGCCCAAGTCTATCATTACTATCCATCAACATAAAGAATAAAAAACTGATATTCATACTATATTATAGGCACCCAACACTTACTACGGCATCGCCTTCAAACACTGGAATGTCCTTGTTCACAAACAATTAAAAATATCAGTCTTATTATAAAATCACGGGGCAAATATCCGCCTCTAGATATACAAAACTAAAGTCTCTACAACCCAATGCCACTTGTTGACGTATGTCAATAAACTAAATTAGCAAAACTCCAATCAGGATTGAAGGAGATAAAAAGCTTTTGCACCCGCTAAATTCACCCATAAATTTGCCAATTGCCCGTATAAAACTCAATGAAAGGCCCCGCTCTATCTGTAATAATAAACTCATGTATATCTTTTGGTGGCCATAGATTTTGCCTCTCATTTCTGTAGTTTTGTAAGTATGAGTTTCGAGACCTAGTTTTTTTTCAAATTTT
This sequence comes from Trachelipus rathkii, assembly GCA_015478945.1. Classification (NCBI taxonomy): domain Eukaryota; kingdom Metazoa; phylum Arthropoda; class Malacostraca; order Isopoda; family Trachelipodidae; genus Trachelipus; species Trachelipus rathkii. Next base: position 2,989 of record JABUQX010131811.1, read on the forward strand.
TGGTGGAAAAACCGGGGATAATTTTATTTTATTTAATTTTAAGTTAAACCGAGAGGGCCACCGAAGCCGAAACCAGGTAAAGGAGGGGTTACTCGTGTGTTTGCGTGGGGACCCATAATGAAATGTGTGACCCTCCATCTCTCGGCCACACTCCGGTCCTGTTGGTGTCCCCTCGCAATTTTAATGTGTGGGGCCGGTAGAGGGAGTCCGCTTGGTTTGACTGCTGCATCTATCGTGTAGGAAATAGTTAACCTCTCTTATATATAATTTCTAATAAAATCTCCAATTTAAGCGTTTTTGGACTTTTTATGTTTTCGCCAACTTTAAACGAATTTTCGTCACTTTTAGATTTGGTCTATTTCTAGTTGTATCTCTTTTGAATCGCGATTTAAGTGGCTAAACTTCTAAACCGATAAATAAAGTATTATTATTCAAGTGCTTGTATTTTAAAATATAAAAGTTGTATGATTTTGTTTCATTTGTCATAGTTGCAACTCTGACGTTTTTCATCTAATTTAGCGTACTATAAATGCTATTTATTGCATTATAAAATTATTAATTTATCTCATTTGGCAGTGCAGATGATTGGGTAAGCGTAATCGTTAATAATATGATAATAAAACAACTCGGAACATTTCCCCATTATACATCAGTGCGTTGCCCACACACGATTATGCTTGTATCCTCAGAATTCATGTCGTCGGATATATATCGGTTAACATCCTATATTTTAAGTGGGCCAAGTTTCCATTATAAGATCCATCTATTACTCACTACTATAATACTATATTATATAATAATAGTATTTATTATATTTATATATTAAGTATATATAATATATATATATTAATTATAATATATATTATTAAATATTATATATATTATATTCTATTATATTATATTATATATATTTTATATATATATATATATATATTCTATAATATTAAAATAATTATCTTATTATTTCTATATATAATATTATATATATATTATTATTTATTAATTATATTACTAAATATTCTTTATATAAATTAATACATATATATAATTATATATATATATATAATATATTAATTATATTAATTAATATTAATATATATATATTATATGATAAATATTTATATATATATATATTATTAATATATATTATAATTATATTATTATAATTAATTGCTATATATATATATTAAATATATATAATATAATAATATACTAAACTATTTTATAATATTTCTATTCGTTATATATATATATTATACTTATATATATCTTCGATTATTATTATAATTTTATTCAATATAAATATATCTGGCTCACCGTATGGTTGTTATTTTGATTACTCATATATATATTTTCATTATATATACTATACTATATATATCTTCATTTAATGTATCCTATACTTCATCATCTTTACATATTCTATTTAATATCCTAAGCCCATTCTTTTATATTTTAATAGTTATAATGATTCTATATATATTTTGAATATATATATATAATTATACACATTATATCACACTATATATATATATATATATATTATATATATATAATAATATAATTATAGAGGTATCTATATATATATATAAACATATATTTATATTATACGTATATATAATATATTATATATTATATATTATAATATATATTCATTATCTATATATATATAATTAACATTCACATTCTATATACCTATATATATATATATAAGTATTTATATATATATATATATATTATATATTCATATATGATATATATATTATATATATCTATATATATATATCTCTATTCTATTCATATATTATCTATGTTAGTATGATTTGATTCAGACCTTGAGCCTTTTACAGCTTGTTATTTTTTATTTGTTTTTATATTTATTGATATTTAGTGTATAGTTCATGGCCTCTAGCTTTTCTACAGGTTGTTTTACGGGTCTCTTCTACGCTCCCTACAACTGCCTCCGCACTGGGCTAATGCTGCTTCATTACGGTTCTCTTATTTCTGCTCATTTTTTACATTGCACTCCCTTCACCTCTAGTTTCACCGGATGACCTAATAGTATTTATATACCTCATCGCTCCACATTGACATTACCTTAGTTGCATCGTTATTTCGTTTCATTCCCACTGACGAGGTGACTCTCACACTCACACACTACACACGTGACGAAAAATTCTGTTATAATGATTTTGGTGAAAGAGCAAAAATGCAAAATATTCAATTGTTTAGGATAAATAATCATTGCTACGATGATTTTCCATCGGTTCATGTGGACACATCCACCCGTACATTTACCTTTAAATTTTTACCCCAAAATAATTATTCAAAAATATCAATTAATTGGGAGCAAGAGGGGGATAGAAGACAATGGCTACTTATGTGATTAAAGTTCTCAGGGTCCATAAATTGAAAATATATAGAGTACTCTCATAGAAATCTTTATCACGTCGGTTGTTGTTTGGACCTGTGAGAATTATATGGAACATAAAACGGTTTCATACGCATAATCAATTCATTTCACATTATAATCACCTAATTTAGCTAATCATAAAAGCTTTAGTTCCATTAATTCCATGCCATAAAACACCCTAGAACGTGACAAGATTCTATGAGAGTCTCTAGATTTTATTTCATTGAAACGCGGAAATTAAATTAGAATTTTTGGTCTTCTATCCCCCTTCATTTATGTGCACCATTAATTATTGATAATATGAATATTGTACTGGTTTTGTGAATTTTAATTGATGTTAATGTGTGTAGTGGGCATGGTGTTGTAGATGAGCGTACATACGCAGTTTAGAAGACTATGATTTCTTTAAATGGTTTTCTAACCATTATTTTGTCTTTTTATTGTATTTGCACAAGCTTATATGACGATATTTTCGTCACTTTTTAGTTTGCTATTTCACTCACTCTTCTACATTTAGAGATGGATACTAAACTCAACCTTAGGTCGTTTTTCATGTGCTTTGTGAATTTTAAAATTTATTACATATTTTGTTCATTCATAGTTTTATTTTACATGTTATTATTTGATCTTCCAATGTTTAATTTTAATTATATTTGTGACAGGATTATAATTTTAGCCTTAAATAAAATAATGTATCTCAATAATATGCAGATGAATGTGATTGATGTGTTTGTACCGTTTCTGGTTATCATAATAACTATCGAAACATCTCATTACTAAATATAATAACAGTTAGACAAATAAAAAAGATTAATCTGTCCCTCTCATATTCTATATATTCTACATTTCACTATGCAGAAGTTCCCACAAAGTCAAGGAAAAAAACTTAAATAAATGATTTCCAGTTTTTGCACCCTACTCTAACCCTTACTTATGCAACTAATAAATAAGAATGAAACCTTTACTCTATAGTATTTAAGTGTTTCTTGATCTTTTAATATGTGTCAAATATAAATATCAGTAAGATGTATTAGCTCAGAGGGGGAGAGCGATGTAACGGTCGGGCCCTAAGGTAAATAAGATCTTTAGAGTCGGTTTGGGTATCTTGTACTAAATGTATATAGTACAGAGTAGAATCTAGTATGATAGAGGAGACGGGGGGTAAAGGGAAAGTATTAATATTTTCGGCCTTTCTAGTGTATAAAGCGTCTAGTCTTCTTTAAATGGATGATTATCATAAATCTACGCGTAATTATTGGTTTCAGTAAAAAGAACGTACTACTATAAATAGTGTTATAAATTCTTTCTCTCTCCATATTTTCTTGAGTAAGTGGTCAAATAAAGTAGATAGTCTCTTTGTAATCTCTAAAGTAAATATAATAGTTCAAGAATTTTATGCGATATGTAACATGATTAACATAGCAGATTAAGTGAAGAAGAGCTACGATGTTAAGTAGTAGAGAAGATAGTATCGAGTAAGTAAAGGAGAATAGTAGTATTAGTCTAGAGCCATACCTGAAGATAATGCCCGGTCTTAAGTAGAATGCAGTAAGAAAGTAATCGAGTCTATGACAGAAGACGATCGGTAGCACTGAGTTTCGTGGTATGACCAAAAGATCAACGATTTGTTTTAGATTCAGAATTGCGAGTGCGCCATCTCTGGATCGCACAAACGCACTCAGCATCCGTCGAGCCCAGTGATTCATTCGCGATAACTACCATGTATACATAGAAAGGATGGAAGAGGACTACATGTGTGTGATCGAGTCGTCTTAGGGTCCACGCTACTCCGGCACAGTGAGAAGATACATCAGCTCCTGAGCTACTAATCATCTTTTCCCACTGACGAGATTGGATCTCTCGACATAACCAGCGAAAAAATTAAGTGATCGAGAGTACTGCAAATCACGAAAATCACGAAAGTAAGACAAGAGCTATCGTTAAAAAGAAAATTAACATAAAAGAAAGAGAGAGATAGAGAGAAATAAGATCGAAGAGAAGCAAAGAACTCATAGACTTATCAGGTAGAAGGAAAGAGCAGATAAAGACACGTGTGGTAGTCGGATATTGGATGATACAATCATAAATGCTCACATGCACAGCTACGGTCACTACTGCCAGGGATCCATGTCAATACGCCGCATACTCAACCCCAAATTCTCTATACACAAGGGTCCATTCCAGTTAATGAAAGACCACAACGTATCAAATATAACAAATCGTCATTTGAAAAAGATTAACAAGGTTCTCATTGATTATCTCCCGACAGATGCCTATTCGTCGATATAAATAAAGTTTTAGCTTAGAGTACACTATATTCACCCTTTTTTGTGGTTTCCAATCGTACTCTAAGTGTTATCAATATGTGCAATTCTTCTAGGCAATTCTTTGCTTCCTTTCCCTCTTTAATGCGGCCATAAATTTCTTCTTCAGGGCAATTTCTTCTATTTGCCTCTTCCCTTATGGCACAAAGTTTAAGGCAATTTTCTGATCTTCTTAGCAACCCAACCGAAAGAGATCAATTACAAAATCTAGCATATTTTTTATATAGAAATTCTTTGCTCCTAGTAAAATTGAAAAAACAGTTTTCTTCTCGTTATCTATCTATCTTATCCTATCTATCCTATCTTCATCTACCTATCCTATCTAATTCCTATCTATCTATCTATCTATCTATCTAATCTGATTATCCTCTTATCTTATCCTATCTGATCTATCTATCTTTAGCTATTATCGTACTTCTATCCCTATTCTATTCCCTATCCTATCTATATATTTGATCTCATCGATCTTATCTTATCCCCTAATCTATCGTATCTTATTCTATCTATCAATCTATCTATCTCTATCTATCTATCCTATCTTTATTCTATCTATCTATCCTTTCTTATCTAATTCCATTCTTTTTAACATACACTTTCCTCTTCCCTTCTTCATCTCTTTTCTTATATCTCTCAGCTTCTCTGATTTCAATCCCATTTCTATAACCCCCGCCTCCTTCTCTCTTCTCTCTCTCTCCTTCTCTCTCTTCCTCTCTCCTCTCTCCTCGGTCTCCCATCTCCTGGTTCGTCTCTCCTCTCTCTCTTCTCTTTTTCTCTCTCCTCTATCTCTCTTCTCTCTCTCTCTCTCTCTCTCCTCTCTCTCTTCTCTGCTTCTTTTTGCCGTGGCGATGTCTCTAACATGAATCAACGTATAGCATCTTTGTTTCTATCTCCTCTCTTCCCATTTACATGCCGCTTGAAACATCTCTTCTATATACTCATTTCATAGCTCTACCCATCAAAGAGCACCAATACTCATCACGAACGTGCTGTTCTTCCCCTCATTTGTTTTCTAGTCATCGTCAATAAATATCGATAAATATTATGAAAATGACTATTTTAGTATTATTTTTAAATATATGTTCAATAAATAAAATAAATAAAAAAAATATATCATATATATTAAACTATAAAAATAAAATATAAAAATAAAAAATAAAAAAAACACTAACAGTGACCCTTTATTAACATATAATAATCTAATAAAATAATCATACACTACATTTAATAATACCTACTATATCACCTCTATTGTTATTATCCATCAATACATATTATATTTAGTTACAATTTTATAGTATTATATTGTTGCCTTACAATTATAGTAATACGTGGCCCTAATATAATATGTAGTATATTAAATATGGTGAGACAGATTAAATATATATAATACGTCCCTAGGGGATAAATTATTCAACCATATATTTATTAGAGATAATATAAATATTAATTATTATTAATATATAAAGTGTATAGTTCTACCCATTTTAAACACTGTTTTTCTTTAGATTGATCAACAGAGATAAGGTAATGTTATAGTTGAAAATTTTCCGCTCATAAATTTACATAAACAAATGAACACTAGTGATTTTTAGTTGATTAGCTATCTTTTTTTTTGTTTTTTATTTTTATTCTTTTTTTATGTTTGGAAAATGTATTGGGATAATCAAATATTAATTGTTTTTTAAATTTTATATAAAATTTCATAATCAATGGTTACAAACTGTGAGGGCAAGAAAATGGGGGCGGACTTTCAAAAGTTTAGTTCATAGAAATAATAAAAAAAACTTTGCTTAAATATGTTTAATTAATCTTCTTGTTTTTTATAATTTAATCTGAACTTCTCGTTCTCCTTTCTATACTATACCTCACTTAGTTACTATGAACGTAAGTAAGTTACAGTAGTACAAGTAGTAGTAAGTAGTAGTAGTCAACAGTTTCAGTAGTAGTTGTAGTAAGTAGTAATAGTGAGTAATATAATAATATATATATTATTATTTATCATATACTTATATACTATATATATTATATATATATTAAATTACTAGAAAATTTATGTTAAACAAGATCTCCCCACACATTTCCTCTCATCCTCTCTCCTCTCTCTCCGCTCTCTCTCCTCATCTCTATCCTCTCTCTCTCTCTCTCCCTCTCTCTCATCTCTCTCTCTCTCTCTGCTCTCTCTCATTATCCATGAAGCATTGCAAATATTACTAATACTGCTTGCATAATACCCGATACTATATATTTATATATATATTATATATATATATATATTACTTATATATTTACTATATACTATATATATCTTTGTAGATTATTAAATAAATATGTATATTTTTTCGTATGTACTACTATTACTACTACTATACTACTACTACTAGCTACTACTACTACTATACTCACTTCTTTCTATACTGACTAACTACTTTTTCTACTACTAGTTATAGTTATAAAAGTTAATTAAATTTATACACCAATTCGATTAATATTACATTTTTTTATATGTTATGTAATCTTTTCCGCCAACTTTTACGCTTAAAAATATAAATATATAAAAAATGGATAAATTTAGAAAGCTTTAAATACTGATAGAAAGACTAATATATTATTCAATGAAATTTCCCGGGGTGTCCCCCATAGTATCATTTTTGCTCATCGAGGGCAAGTATTGATATATGGGACACGACCGGGAATTCATTGAATAATAATTTAGTCCTTTTCCTAAGTCGTATTTATTTTTTAAATGAAATTTTTTATTTCTTTATTTACCTGAGAGGATTATTTTTTTTTTTATTTCATAATAGGATGAGTGGGAATTTATTTTCATGTTCAAAGAGAATTGTAATATTTTATTATTTGGTGTGTAGTAATTAATAACTTTTATATATACTGAGTAGTGGAGATAGTAGGTGAGTAGTAAGTAGAAGTAGGTAGTAGTAGTAGTATAGTAGTATAAGTAGGTAGTAGTAGTAGTAGTAATAATATAATATAGTATATTAATATATATATATATATTTATATATATATATGTATATTATATATATAATATATATATTATATAATAATAGTATATATATATGGTAGAATTATTGGACAGGCAGCGATTAGATAAAGTGATTGCAAGTAGGCTTCAAGATGAAAGGTAGAAGGAAGGAGAAGGGAGGAGAGAAAGAGAGAGGAAAGAGAAGAGGAAGGAGGAGAGAGGAGGAAGAGGAGAAGAGTGGAAAGGAGGAAGAGAGAAAGAGAAGGGAGAGGAGAGAGAGAGAGAGAGAGAAGGAGTAGACAGAAATATTAGAAGATAACAGTATTGATGAAGAAGTAGAATTAGATTTCAAGGAAAAAGATAGTAGACCCAACGTGTAAAGACAAAAAAGGAAGAAAGAAAATAAAGAATCTTCCATAACGCAGAGTTAGATATTAATTTGGCGCATCCTTAAATCTTTGGTTTAATAAGAAACATTTAAATTAGACTATATTTATATATTATATATATATAGTTATATATTTAATATTATTTATATAATTTGACAGTTTAATATATATATATATATACTATATATATTATATAGGTTATAGTTTATATATATATATTCAATATATACTATTATTATAGTAATTTAATACACATAGATATTATACTCACTTACTATATATAATAATATATTAATATATATATATAAGAACTATACGTATAATTATATATGAGTAGACGAGTGTAGTATTATTAATATATATATACTATATATTCGGAAAGGAGAGAGAAGGAGAAGAGATGAGAGAGACGAGAGGAGAGAGGGAGTAAGAGGAGAGAGAGAGAGCGAGAGAGAAGAGAGAGAGGAGAGAGGCGAGTTGAGAGAGGGAGAGAAGATGATTGAGAGAGAGAGAGAGGAGAGAGAGAGAGAGAGAAGCGATTGAATCTGACATTAAACTAAAGGTATACATTTTTGTAACAGACAATAGTCGATCGTGAACGATATTTTATGTCATTTCTTTAATAATACCGTTTTGGAATATTTAGAGTATTTCTTATACTTATAATGCTATATATATATAATATTTATATAATATTTAATATATATATCTATAATAGTATATTATATATTATATATATATATATATCTATATATATATACTGTAGAAGTATTATATATTAGTGAAAGTATGTTCTTATATTATATATACTATATATACTATATTATATATTAATATTATTATATTTATTATATATATTATTTTTTTACTAAAATAGTAATAATTATGAATTGATATATCTATATATACTTTAGTTATATATATATAGATATTATATTATAATATATTATGTATATATATTTTATATATAGTATATATTATATGATATTATATATAATATATATTATTATACATAACAAGATACATTATAAAGCAAAACTGGTATTCTACAGATGACTATTAAGATGAGCATAATTATGCTAACATTTACTATAATGGATGTTTCGGGTATAACGTTACCCATCATCAGCACTGCAAATGAAGAAATTATATGCATTTTATAATGCAAAAATAAATTTAATGAACTAAAATAAAGCAATGTAATAAAATGGATGAACCAAATAAATGTAAATTTTAAAATAAAGCAATGAAAAGACTAGGTTTCAGATTGTTCCATGACCGTATGTTAAGTCCGACGAGAATGACGAAAATTCGTTAAGATAAAAAACCAAAGCAAAAATTAATTGTTAGAATGTATATAGGAATGAATTATTTTAAGTTATGTACTCACCATAGTACCCACA
>JABUQX010131811.1:17500-25000 GCA_015478945.1 Trachelipus rathkii
ACAAGTAATGTTTCGAAGAAATCCTTAAGTATTTATTAGAGAATAAGATTTCAGAATGCTTTAAGGAACTCTATAGATAGACTGATAATTTTAACTCTAACTATACCAATATCAAGTGCGAGTGTTGAACGCTCATTTTCAGCTCTCAAGAGAACTAAAACATATTTGAGAAACTCTCAAATGAAAGTAAGATTGTCCAATCTTTCCCTAATATCGATAGAAAAAATTATCTTAAGAAACATGGAAAATAAAGACAATTTTTATAATTCATAATAGCAGAATTTTGCAAAATGACAAGAGAATAGATTTCTGTTCAAGTAAACTTCCGTAATTTTAAAGTAATGTTTAATGGTATTTTATACGGTATATATATATAATATAATATATATATATATATATATATCTATATATATATATATATATATATATATATATATTAGTATATTATATATATATATATATATATATATATATATATATAATATATATATATATATATATATATTATATATATATATATATATATATATAATATAATATTATCTATATATATATATAGTATATATATATATTATATATATATATATATAAATATATATATAATATATATATATATATATATTATATATAGTATATATATAGTATATATATATATAATATACTATATATATAAAGGTTACTTTTACGCGACACTTCTAGAAAAAAATTGCGGGTTGCCATTTTGCTACTTATTTGTTTGTTTTGCGCTAAATAATAGGCGTTGACGACTTTTTTACTATAATGTGAAAATTTAAATCTTTTTATTTTTACTATATAATATATATATATATATATATATATATATATATATATATAATATATATATATATTATATATTTATATATATATAATATATATATTATATATATATATATATTAGTATATATATATATATATTATATATACTAATATATATATATATCAAAAGGTTAAAATAAAATAAAATAGGGTATGTTAGGTTGAATTACACGGCCTCTAAGTCAAGGTTAGGATAGGTTTGGTAAATTCGGATAAATTGAATTATACGGCTTTGGTATTATTTTAATAATGTAATTTTCAAAAGATATTTACTATATTAAATACTTAAATTTATTAAAATTAAATTAAATAAATTAAATAAAGCACACTCTCTGACATCTATAATTAGCGCAGAAAATAATTAATAACTAAACACAGTCGTAAATACATTCAAAAATTTTTAATAAAAAAAAAACTAAAGATCAAACTTAACTGCGCTTCTCTACAAGCAATTTTGCGTCAATAAATTCACTGAAGCACAAACAAAAGAACAATAAAATAAATAATATTCAAAGTAGTAGGCTATATTTATACGATTTTGATGTAGCACTTTTATTTCCGTAAAATAGTTTCATACCTATAAATTTATTAAAAAAAACATTATTTTAGAATTAATTTAAATTAATAAGTAATAATTAAAATTTAAGTTTTATTTAAATTAATTTAAAATTATAATAATTAAATAGTTAAAAGATCTTGAAAAATAAGCCGACATCTAATGTTTTCAGCAGAATAACAAATTCAAGAGCATCATCTGGCAACCGCTCTAATTTTTTTTCTAGAAATGTCGCGTAAACAGTAACCTTTACCTATAGTATATTATATATATATTATATATATATTATATATATAATATAATATATATATATTATATATATATATAATATATATAGGCCTATTTATAGTTTTTTAAAGATAAACAGTTTTCTTTAGTTTTTTAGTTTCAGAATTGCATGTTTCAAATCTCTGCAGCATCACAACTGACTTTTTATATATATATACATATTATATATATGATTAATATATATATATCATATATATATATATATTATATATATATATATATATATATATATATATATATATATATTATATATATATATGATATATATTTGTGTGTGTGTGTGTATATAGAGAGAGAGAGAGAGAGAGAGAGAGAGAGAGAGAGAGAGAGAGAGAGGAGAGAGAGAGAAGAGAGAGAGAGAGAGAGACGAGAGAGATGAGTTTATATTTTAATGTTTGTGTTCATAAGTTGGCAGTTTTTTAAAATAAACAGTATATGTATGTGGAATTAAAAGTAGTACATTATATGCAGTATAATGTCTCGGAAAAAATATGATACCCTCTTACCTGTAGTGTTAACTGTTCTGGAGGTGTTTTAAGTTTAAACCTGAAATATGTTTTATAACTCATTATGGTCCTTTCGTTAAAAAAAACTATCTTACGATTGATGATATTTTTTGGTTTGTTACTAATGGGTTAATAATTGGTAAGGCCTTGAGTGAGTACCTCGAAGATTAAGTTTTATATTTAACCTTGAGAATGAAATACAAACTATAATTATAGTTATGGGTATATACTATGGGTATGGATTTTCGATTCAGAATCTATAATTATGAATGTTCAATTCAAAAAATATTAATAAAATTAATGCCAAATTTTAATTAATCGTGATCCATTGAAATGAAAATATTAAAAAAATAATTTAGAATTAAAAAAATAATTAAAATTCTAGAAAGAATTGTTTTTATTCTACAAAATGAAACTATAATTAAAAAAAATAAATAATTAAAAAAAATTTGGAAATAAAAAAATATTATATAGTATTAGTTATTTTATCAGATTAAAATTAATCATTTTACTTTGGGAATAAAATATCAATTTAACGATTCAAAAAATTCAAACGATTCAATTTAACGATTCAAAATTTAACGATTCAAAAATTTTCAAAAAAAATTTGAAATTTGCTTGAAAAAAACTAAATTTTTTTTTTTGCCAGAAAATAACAAAAATAGATAGTAAATTTTACCCCTCTCCCCTCTCTAAAACTAGGATAGTTTTAGGAAGACTTTTAGGCCCTAAAAAGAAAAAATCAGTTTCATATCTTAAAATGTTTTAACTATAAATAAATATTTACATATTGAAACAAATAAGGAAAGAAATAAAATAATAATATAGGAATAATAAGGTAATTAATATAATGAACAATAAAAAAAGATTAATAACAATAGGATGAAGTAATATATGAATATGAAATACGGTAATAACTAAGTGAGATAATAATACAGTATTAATAATTGAGGATAAAGTCAAGTGAAAAGCAATAAACTAAAAATTAATTAATAATAATAATAATAATAATAATAATAATAATAATAATAATAATAATAATAATAATAATTGTTAAAGTGATAAACATTAGGAGAAAAATATTATCGAACAGAACCAAATTATTATTATTATTATTATTATTATTATTATTAGTTATTATTTTATTATCTATTATTATTATTATTGATGTATTATTATTATTATTATTGTATTATTTTTATATATATGTAATTATTTATGTATTAATTGATTATTTATTATTATTGTTATTATTATTATTATTATTATGTATTATTATTAGTTATTTAATTCTAATTATAATTATAAATTTATACTTATGATTATAAAACATTGCATTATAGATTTATTATTATTATATTGATTGATTATGTATTATTATTATTATTTATTATCATTATCTATCTATTAATTATTATTATTATTATTACTGGAGTTGTTGTTGTGCTTTAATTATAGATATAATATCGTATTATGTCTCTCCTCGATAATTACTTATTATTTATTATTATTTAGTTATTATTAGATATATTGTTATTGTTTATTATTATTATTGTTTCATTATTATATATTAATTATTATTATGTATTATTATTATTGATTATTAGATTTAGTTAGTGTATTATTATTATTAGTTAGTATGGATTATTTATGGTATTTATTATTGGTGTATTTCTGTTTTCGGGAAGGCTCTTATCTAAAAGGGGTGAAACTTAATGAGTTGATTTGATGTAAAATTTTCCAGAAGGAGTTTTAATATTGTATTCAATGCATTAAAAGAACAACATTCCATTGATAACTGACATTTTTTAGTGCTACTGTATGAGGGTCAATCGATAATGGAATAATTAGATAATAATAATAATAATAATTAATAATAAGTAATAATAATAATAATATAATAATAAATAATAAGTAATAATGAAAAATAATAATAATATAATAGATAATAAATAATAATAATAATAGATAGATATAATAATCAATATAATAAGGAATAATGAATAATAATAATAATATATAATATAATAAGTATAATAAAAAAATAATATTTTTAATAATTAATAATAATAATAATATCATAATCATTATATATTTAATAATTAATAATAATAATAAATTATTATGATTACATAGAGAATCGGGATCACTTTGACTCGAGCCCAAACGGCCGAACGAGGAAGAAGACAAATAGAAGATAGAATGATGATGAAAAGAAGAAGAATCAAAAGAAGTATGATATAATAAAAAAAAAGAAAAAAGAAAAATATTCATTATCTTTAAAACCAGCTTCAATTCTTATTATTATTCTTTCTTATCGTCAATGCATTCAGTCTATAGATGAGTTGATCAATAAGAATTCTCATAAGACTCACTAATAATATTTCTTATCATTCTTTTCGGCAGCTGTTTAAGTAAATAACTTTCTCCTTTTATTGTCTTTTAATATGCAACTCTTATGTCTGTTATTTCGGTGAAAATCCTTTCAAAGTTTTTAAGGGCAAAATCATAAAGTTAGTTCGGCTGACATCAGATAGACTTAAAAATCAAACTTCAACTTTAGCTAAAATATTATACTCTATATATTATATATATTATAATATATATTATATATATATTATATATATATATAATTTATATCTATATATTAATATATTATATATATATATATTATATAAAATATATAATATTATATTAAATATAATTATTATATTAATATTAATATATATTATATATTATATATTATATATATTATTATTATATTATATATATATAATATATATATTATATATATTATTTAATATATATATATTAGTATATAATATATATATATTATTATATCTTTAATTATAATATATATATTTATATATATATATGTATGTATATAATATTTATTATATATTTTTTATATATATATATATATATTTATAGTATATAATATATATATATTATTAAAAGTTGGCTACTATATATCGTGTTGAAAATATTATTAATGTTTTTTCACCCTTGAGAAGTTAATTAGACTAATGAATTTTTGGCAATTATGTTGCTGTCTCAAATATTAGGAAATTTAAAAAACTTTTAGGTTAATTGATAATTTTATTACACATGATCAATTAGGAATTAAAAACTTATATTAATTATACTAACGTTAAAACTCATTGAACACACATGGCAAAAGCTTTCGTTGTGGTTGACACAACCTTATCAATTGATGTGTTCTAAAATGACTAAAATAGGATTTCAAAATAATTTTATACATTCAATAGATTTTCGTTTTGAAGGGCGACATAGTCTTGTACTTCCAGGAGTCGATGGTCTGGCAACCTACGTAGTCATTTTTATTTCTATTCAAATTTGTTTGGTTTTGAAAATAGAAAATCCGCATGGAGAAGAACAATGTTCACATAATTATATACGGATTTTCTATTTTCAAAACCAAACAAATTTGAATAGAAATAAAAATGACTACGTAGGTTGCCAGACCATCGACTCCTGGAAGTACAAGACTATGTCGCCCTTCAAAACGAAAATCTATTGAATGTATAAAATTATTTTGAAATCCTATTTTAGTCATTTTAGAACACATCAATTGATAAGGTTGTGTCAACCACAACGAAAGCTTTTGCCATGTGTGTTCAATGAGTTTTAACGTTAGTATTAATTAATATAAGTTTTTAATTCCTAATTGATCATGTGTAATAAAATTATCAAGTTACCTAAAAGTTTAAATTTCCGTAATATGATACAGCAACAGTAATTGCAAAAATATCAATAGTCTAATTAACTTTCTCAAGGGTGAAAAACATAAATATATATATATATATATATATATATATATATATATATAAAAAATATATATATATATATATATATATATATATATATATATATATATATATATATATATATATATATATATATATATATATATGTATATATATATAATATATATATATATATATATATATATATATATATATATTATATATATTATATATATATTATATATATATATTATATATATAATGTATACTATATATACGGTATATATATATATATATATATATTATATATATATATATATTATGTATATATATTATATATATATATTTATTATTATATATATATATATTATATATATATTATATATATATATATATATATATAATATATATATACATATATTATATATATTATATATATATATATATAGTATATATATATATATTATAATATATATTATATATATATTATATATATATATACGTAATATAGATGTTATGGCACACCTAAACGTGTCAGAAGTAATAGTTCTAAAACCCCAAAAGGTAGCAAAAATTTAAATTTTTGCTACCTTTTGGGGTTTTAAAACTATCTATATATATATATATACTATATATATATACATGTGTGTATATATATATATATATATATATTATATATATATATATATACATATATTTTTATATATATATATATATATATATATATATATATATATATATATATATATATTATATATATAATATATATATATATATTTATATATATATATATATATATATATATATATATATATATATACATGTGTGTGTGTGTGTATGTGTGTAGGTGTGTAGGGGTGTATGCGTGCGTGTGTGTAGGTGTGGGTATGTTCATCACCGTCTCCCATGTAACTGCGTGGGGATGTCAGTTGCAAATTGGGAATGCTGTTGACATAGTTGCTTTATTCAAGGTTGTTCAACTTCTAGTAACCAACCCTTAACGAAACTTCCCTTGCACAGCTCTTCGTACCAAGTGATCTTACCTTGCGTTAATCTATTACCTTCAACCATACTTTTGCTTTTATTAGCTCATTTACTCCATCTACTCACCTCCATTTGGATTTTACCGTTCTCTCTTTGCCCATCACTTCGAACATGAAAACCTCTTGGTCAATCTATTACACAGGCCTGCATTTGAAAAAAAAATTTCTGTTCCTGGGGTTTTCTGAAGTGATTCCTAACGAAATTGTCCTCCTAAATTGAAATATGACATTCATTTTGCTCAATCAGGTCTGGTTTTTGAGATACAGCGCACTACTTCTTTTAGAAATTGGGTAATTTTAAGAAAAATTCGTTATTTATTTCAAAGTTATTTAATAAATTACAATTACTTGTAAACTAGGAAAAAAATAAATACCGACTCAATTCGACTTTCCTTTAATTAATTTTAAACTTACAGACTACTTATGAGCCTACCCAAGACGTGCAAGAAACTATTTTCCAAGAAACGAAGTCCTTGATGATTTCCGTTTGTGAAGCGATGTTG
>JABUQX010131812.1:0-20000 GCA_015478945.1 Trachelipus rathkii
ATAGGGTCATTTAATAGGTTAGGGGTTTCTGGTGTAGTGTTATGGTGGGAAATGTTTTTTTTTATTTCTGTTAACAGGTTGTGGTTTTCTGATTGAGTGTCTGAATAAATGGAGTTATATTCATAAAATGGTGTTCTTGGGATGTTCTGCATTGTGTGAGCTTCTTGTATTGAGCTATGTCAATGTTACGTTTGGTGAGGAAAGCTAGAATTTCTGAATGTTTGTTGTTAAAGCTATTTATGTTAATTTGGACGATTTTTATTGTTAAATTATTATTGCTGTTAAAATTGTTTGGTGGTGGGGAAGTGGTGGTAGGGGGTTGCAAATGAAGCAAGTTCATGTGTGGTTTTCATGGGGTAGATTCGTAAAAGGGGAACATCTGTTTTAATGGATCCATTTATTGCAGTGGGAACACTTTACAGATGGTTGTTTTTTTGTTATGTGTTTGTTGCAGGTGGGTCAGATATACATTGATGGGCCAGAGTTTGGGTGTAGATCGCCAGATTGTTAAAGAATAATGGGAGTGATATAAATTAAATTATTTATTATCAGAGAATAGGGAAAGTGAGATATGGAGAGGAGAGAGGTGGGTGGCTTTGGTGGTTATGACTAGCGAGTGGCTTGAGTGGGTTTGTGATATCACACAGTCTCACTGCAGGAAAAATGAGTTATATGTGAACTCAAATCACCACGCAGAAAAATAACAGAGCATAAATAGTAACAATAAGAGCTATTTTAACAGAACAGGCTCTCATAGGCATTATGATATACTGTTGGGATCTTAAAATACATTGATTATAATGGTTTGAGCTACAATTAATTGATTACAAATATATTTAGAAGTTAATATAACTATAATATATTTAATGAAATGATTAGTTCTACAGAGGCTAAGTTGTATATGAACAACATGTTTAGGGTAAATCCAAAGAATAATTATGTATATACTTGATCTTGGACGTGAAGAATCGTTCCTTTTCGATAATACGAGTGTTGGCCCCAAGTTGCTCGGGTTCTTTAGGTCTGCGTTGGTAGTCAAATTCCCTCCCCTTACCTTGGGGTCTTCTTCCCATCTCTGCAAAGACTTCAACTACAACTCTGGAAACATCCGAATCTTTGGCTATAATATAATATATATATTATAATTATATAATTACTTAATTAGTATATATAAATATATATATATAATATATATATATATATATATCTATATATATATATATATATAAATATTATATATTATATCATCATATATAATAATTTATTTTAACTATATATATATCAAGAGGCCGGTAGCTAGGGTAATGTCGCTAAGCGTATGCGCCCGCATCCCCAAATTGCGATCTGACAGACTGTGTTGCTCTATTTCTATTTATATTTTTGTTATAATTTAGAAATATATCTATTTTAATCTATTTTTTTTCCCATGGAATAACAAACTAAGTATGCTATGATGACAACGCAATTAAACGTAACTAAACGGACACTTTTACTCGGGCGGCGCATGCGCGAAAAATGTTTTTTTTTGATGAACAACTAATTTTATTAAAGTAAAATATAAGCGATAAGCTTTTTTGATTACTATCCTTAGTTTGATTTAATACTTTTGTCGTTGCGGGTTGTTGTTGTGTATTCTTATTTTTTTTAATTAGCCATATATATAATAATATATGATATATAATATATAGTTATATATAGATATATATAACTATAGTATATATATATTATTTATATATATATATATATAATATATATAATTAGTATAATATATATGCTACTTTACAAATCGCGAAGACTATAGCCAACCTATAGCAGTCACCCTCATTTTATGCAAATATAATTAACAAATTTACAAAGCGATAAGCATGGACTTACCAATAATATAAAAATGTTCAAAGCTTTGACAACTATTTTCTTTAAAGTAATTATATATATATATATATAGTATATATATGATAATATATATATATATAGTATATATATATATATATAATATATATATATAATATATATAATATATTACCTAATTATAAATATATACTATATATATTATATCATATATAATATATATATATATATATATATATATATTATACCTATATATATTATATATAATACTTATAGATATATATATTATAAGTAAATATACCTATACTATTATATAATATAATATATATATATATATATATATATAATATTATTAATATATATACTATAATATATAATATATATATATTATCGTATAGTATATTATATATATATATATATATATATATACTATATATATATAATAATATATATATATTAATATACTATATATAATATATAATATATATATTATTATATATAATATAAGTATATATATATATATGATATATATATATATATATATATATACTATATATATATATATTATATATATATATATATATATATATATATATATATATATTATAATATATATTAGTATATATATATATATATATAACGGTTTATATATTTAATATATATATATTATACTATATTATATATATATATATTATATAGTTATATAAATTATATATATATATATATATATATATATATATATATATTACTATATATATATATATATAATTTATTTAAACATAATATTATATATATATAAACAAGAATCTAAATGGAAAAATTAAATACAATTATTTTATAGGTACAAAAATTTATCTTTACAAAAAGTGGAAATCTGATAACTTGAAAAAATGAAATTGAGAATCTAATAAATCTTCAATTTCAAGTTTCCGGCTCTCTTTTCGTTCCTGATTCAAGAAGGTGACAAAAGGATGTATAGGAAACTATTTTTAAAATCAAGAATGTTTATTGAGTACAGGAAAAGCAATTACTTCTCACTTACCTGATCAAACACAAAAAAGAAGAAGTAAAAAAAGTAACGGTTCTATTGGGATAATGCTCGTTCTTGTAGAGGTGGCCAGAATAGTAGTGAATGTACTAGATTTTCGTACGTAATTCTAAAATATAATATAAATAGAATTTTAATAAACGTATCTCCAAAAATCAGTAAACCTTTCCTTTATAAACGGTCTTATAGGGAATGTTAATGCATGCCAAGGTAGCCAGAATGGTACTGAATATACGAGATTTGGATAACACTATAATAGTATAATATATATATTATATCATATTTTATATATTAATATATGCACATAATATAATATATATATTATCTATAATGTATATATATATATATCTATTATAGTAAAGTAGTACTGATATTATGCTCATAGTTGGTCAAAATTTGAGATTGTTACTCCATGTAAATGAAGTGAGCCAGAAATGTTGTTGCGATATGTTTGACTCCAAGCGTGCCTATAGGATCGACTCCAGCGCTAGAACGCGATGTAGAGTAACTCGCTCTCTCTCCTCTTCTCGTCTCTCTATATAGTATAAATTATATACTATTCTTAAATAATAGTAAGTATGTAGTATATATCTATGTGAGTGCCATATAATATATAATACTATAAAATTATATGTAGTAAAGCTCGTGTTTAGTGATTATAAAACTCAACGAGACCATAGAGTAGACTGGCATAGATACATAGTCGGGGTCTCTCGGCGCTATGGTTGACTACGGGTGGGACTATTCGTCCCCCTGCTGTCCCATTCAGACTCGGGAGGCCCCCTAAAAAATTGAAGTTAAGGAAAACATAAATGACAAAAAGGGGCTCGAGCCGACTGGGGACAGAGGGGACGAAGTCCCCGTCGTCCACCTAGCAGGCCAGAGAGACCTGGGTCGAACTACTGATATCATATCGCGGTCATACTGCTAGCAGGTGTTCGTTATTTTAAGATCGTCAAACGACTTTATATAGTATATACTTGGATATTAACATCCCATATATATCATATTATATATCATATCACTAAGTATATTATCATATATAATATATTTTAATTTATATATATATAATATATATATATATATATAGGTGAGTCACTCTACCCGCGTACTTAGCAGCGAGTCGCCACCACGACCTATAAGCGAGACGGCTGAGTCTATACATACTCGTTAACTTTCTATGGTCCAATCTTCTGAAATTTTGCCAATAAAATATATTATATATATATATATATATTATAATATATATATATTAGTATAATATTATATTTGACATATATATATATTATATATATTATATGTGTGTGTGTGTGTTTGTGTGTGATGTGATGTGTGTTGTGTGTGTGTGGGTGTGTGTGTGTGTGGTGTGTTGTGTGTGTGTGTGTGTGTTGTGTGTAGGTGTGTGTGGTGGTGTGTGTGTGCTGTGTAGGGTGTGTCTGTGTGTTCGCGTAAGCAAGCAAATTGTATGTCCACAAATACGATGCGTAACAAACCCCTGAAAAAAACAGCTACTAAAACATCCGATCTTTTTGTACCCTATCATCCCATAACTAAATAAAATCTCTCTCTCTCTTTACAAACCTTTTAAATAATAATAATAATAATAATAAAAAAAAAAGGTCTACGAATCAAAAAGAGATAAATCTTATCCTTTTAAAATCAACTAATTTTCTACTTCCAATTACAACGAAATGAGGGAGAAGAAGATTGATGAGTTTGTCGCGCAGAATTGAGGCCTCCATGAATGGGATCGCAAATTTCGTTGAATTTGAATCCTATTCAATTATATAAATGAGAGGTTTCCTATTACTTTCGTTCTACCTATAAAAAAGCAGGAATTATGTCTCGTTGCTTTTTCATAATTAATAAGAGTAGGTATTAAATATATATATATATATTATTATATATATATATATATACGATATATATATATATTAGTATTATATATTAAATATAATATATAATATATATATTATATATATAGTATATATATATATAATATATATATATATTCTATATATATCTATATAATATATATTTATATATATATATATATATATAGATATACTATATATATATATTATATATATATATATATAGATATATAATATATATATATATATATATAATATATATATTTATACAGTATATATAACTAATATATATATATATATATTATATATATATATATATATATATATATCACTATATATATATTAGTATATATATATATATATATACTATATACTATATATATTATATATATACTTATATTATATAATATATAATAGTATAATATATATAAAGATCTCTTAGCTGGAACCCATGTCATACCCCTTTTTTTTAACAAAAAAGTGGGTCCCCCCCAAAACAAAAATAGCAAGTTTAGGGTATACAAGTATATTACTAAAATAAAAGTATAGGTAAACTTGAAACATCCTACAAAGAAATATTAAAGAAAATATTGAAATACTTCATTCTCACTTTCCTTTATAGGATGGAAGTAAGATTGCAATTTAAAATTTAAATCTGACTCTTTTTAGGTCTAGATTCATAACTGTTTCTTTAATAAAAGTTGATATTAACTGTGCAAAATTAAAATAATTTTCTTTTATAAAAATTGATGTCAACTGCATGAAATTAAAGTCGTTTTAGGTAATAAAAATTGATATCAACTGCATCAAAATTGAAGTAATTTGCGTTAATAAAAATTGATATCAATTGCATAAAATTAAGACTATATCATCGATTTTTGGTAATAGATAAATATAAGATACAATATTGGGACAATAGATAAATATACAAATATATTTGTATTTAATAGATAAATATACTAGATTCAACTATGTTCATATCTAATAAATAAGCATACCGTGGTACAATGGAAGAGCAACTGAGTTGTGAGTCAAGGGGCTAAGGTTCGATACCTCGTCCGGATACTAGGTAACAATTACAGAAAATAAGGCAATGCCCTTAAGATACTGACTCAAAAAATATATGTATATATTAAATACAAATACATATTTTACGTATTTGGACAAGAGGAATTAATTATGACGTCTTTCAAATACAAATAATGAATTTGCTACTTGTGTTTCCAGAGGCGTGAGAACAAGTAAAACAAATTCATTAACACTTTCTATTAAAAAAAAAAAGTTAAGATATTAATAACTAAGTCCTCTTTGATCAGAGCAACGACGCAATCTTGCAGTAGTAATAGCATCTCATCACTAAAAAAGTATAAATTTAAGTTAATTGTAAAAACACTTAGCAATAAATTACAAAAAACTTTATTCTGTAAATTAATATTGCTTAATCCTAATAAATTTTAATGATAACAATGGATATATCGATATTATCGACTATTTTTTCGATATAAAGAAAATAAAAAATATCGATATAACTATTATATATATACGATAATTTTTAGGCGTCTATTAAAATTGTCACAATAAGTATCATAATGAGGTATCTATATTTAATACTATTAATCTGACGCGAGTTTATTAATCATTTTATTGCATTTATATATTTTATTTAAAACTAATATAAAAAAAAACAATATATTATATATATGATATATATATATATATATATATATATATAATATATATATAATATATATTATATATATATATATATCTATATATATATATATATACTATATATATATTATTATATATATATATATATAATGACTGGAATATCAATAAATATAATTTTAAGCAAAATGCCATAAGTCCATTTATTTCGTGCTAAAAATATCAAAAATATCCACTTAGGGGACTTGACCCTCCTTGACGGTGATTCGTGGTTTCATCACTCTAAACCATATGCGGTAAGCCCCAGGAATATTCAATCATAGTAATATATGATATATATATAATAATATATAATTATATTATATCATATATATATATATATATATATATATATATATATAATATATATTATAATATATTATAGAATATAGGCTGGAAAATAGGATTGGAGTAACAAAAATTAACAATAGGACCAACTATATTAAATTGCAATAATAATAATAATAATATAATAATACATGAATAAGTAATGATATAATAATGATTAATAATAATAATTAATAATAATAATAATGATTCCATCTAAGAAACAATTTAATTTTGCATAAACCATCATAATGCGGTAGATGATGCTGACTAGTGGAACCAGTAGAACGTATTATAATGTTAGTATGGTATATATATATATAATATATATATATAGTGATGATGGGTATAGGCCGTTACGGTATAGGGGTCGTAGTTATATATATATATATATATATATATATTATATATATTATATAATATATAGTATATATATATACTGTATATACTATATATATATACTGTATATATAATATATATATATATATATATATACTCTATATATATATATATATATAGTATATATATGTTTGGTAGTATATATATTATATATATATTATTAGTATATATTATATATATATATATATATATATATATATTCTATATATATATATAATTTATATATATATATATATATATATAGTAAATAAATATATTATTTATATAATAAATAATTGTGTAGGTGGGGGGGGGGGGGGGGGGGGGGGGGGGGGGGGGGTGGGGGGGGGGGGGGGGGGGTGTGAATTACAGCAAGCATAAATTTAGAAAAGATTTTTAACACCGTGAGTCTTTAGATAAGAAAATAAGATTATTTATATTATAAAATATATTTAAAAATAAATATCTGGGAAAATAAATTATAACAGAAGAAGAAAATTCTTTCTTAGTTTAATATCAATAAATATTTTTATCTTGTTTTATCATTTATTTATTAATGAGAAGTATCTCACCAATCAGTTGAATGGTATAATATATATATATATATATATATATATAAGGTATATAATTATATTATATATTATATATATATAATATATATAATATGATATATATATATATAATATATATACCTATATATTAACAGGTAAATAATAAATCTATGATTGTATATATTTAATTTAATATGGTAATTGTAATAAAAATTAGGTTTCTCAACCATTCACGGGTGCGGTGCCAATGCAATTTTGCATTTGCGTCTTCAATGTTTGAAGACGCCAAAGTCCCCCCGTCCCCCATTATTGAATATATATATATATATAATTATTAATTACAATATATATAACTATACTATAAATTATATATATATATATATATATATATATGTGATGTATTGATATATAAGTATAAATATATATATATAGATATATGTATACCTATATGATTATATTAGAATATATATATATCAGCGTGGCTGCTTATGTATATAATATATTTCTTTTTTCCCCTGAATGGAGTTGCAGTGCTATATATTTTCAATAATTTGAGTGTGTATATCAGTATGTGTGTGTGTGTGTGTGTGTGTGTGTGTGTGTGTGTGTGTGTGTGTGTGTGTGTGTGTGTGTGTGTGGCGCGCGCGTTGTTGTTGATTTGAAAAGTGTTTTGTTGAAACATGCCTAAGAAAAAATGAGTGAGAAAATAAGCATGTGTTTAAAGTAAGATTTTACCGGACCACCTCCACCGCCTTTCCTCCTCCTCCTCATTTCTTCATCTTCCTTCTCCTCCCCCTCCATTTATCAGATATTGCATTTCACATATTCTCAACTAGTTTGAAAGCAATGTTGTGGGGTAGGCCATTTTTTTCCTGCCGGCTCCGGCTCCGGCCCGAACCCTTTTAATTTTACAGAAAATAAAATAATATTTTCAGCTCCGTATTCAATTAAAAAAAAAATAATTAGGTACTATGAACCTTTATTCAAAGGGAAAAGGAAAACATAATTTATGGAAAAATGATAATAATGAAAAAACAATAAAAAAATATAAAAAAAAATTAAAAGAAAGAATAAAAAACAAAAACAATAATAAAGATGAAAGTATATATACTATATAAATATACATATATGTAATATATATATATATTATATAATATATAGAAATTAGATAGTATATATATATATTATATATAATATAATAAATATATATATATATATATATATATATATATATATATTATATTATATAATTATATATTATATATATATAAATATATTAATATATATATATATATATATATATATATATATATATAATAATAAAAATAAAATAAATTAAAATTAAAAAAGTGACCCCAAAATTTACTGCTCCTTATATTTATTTACAAAGAAATTTCGAAAAAAAAAAATTCCAAACACAAATTGAACGCAACTTATACATAAATAGTAGCTAGTGTACGGGTAACATTAGGAATTCAGAAGCCTTTCTTCATTCATTAGAATTTTTTAGATGCATGGTCAATAATGTTAGAAATCTATATCCACCCTGTAGATTTCTTCACAAGGTCAACTATAAGTTGGTCAGGTCAAACGAAGTTTAGCCCTATAAAATTTGTAGGAAATTCGAGTTATTATTATTTAGATTCAAGGTTCATCAGTTGTGTATAAGGTAATTTAATTTAAGGTAGATATTTATTCACCTATTAAGCTGCTTAATAAATTATCGCGTTTATTATTATTATTATTATTATTATTAATTTAATAGTAGTAGTAGTAGTAGTAGTAGTAGTAGTAGTAGTAGTAGTAGTAGTAGTATATAAGGTAGTTAATTTAAGTAGATATTTATTCACCTATTAAGCTACTTAATAAATTACCGCGTTTATTATTATTATTATTATTATTATTATTATTATTATTATTATTATTATTATTATTATTATTATTATTATTATTATTATTATTATTATTAGCCAAATCTGTATTAAATGAGCCGAAAAGATATCACATATTTTTATTGATGCCACGAACAGCCACGCGAAACCATCACGATCGCATACTAAAGATGTCATTGTTTGTAGGTGAACAGACCGATAAATTCGCTGTTTGCTTGCTTCATTGTAGCTACCTGGACCACAGAGCATATACTATGATATCATGTATCAGTATCTATTATATTCCCCAGTGAGCATTGGCCAGCGAACGATAGTTAGGTATATCCGTGATATATATATTACTCTCAGGCCCTGGCTAGAGACCTTTATTACTTAGTACCGCCACAATACCCGTGAGGTACGCCGATCTGGCTATATTATACATCAAGATGTCGGTGTATTAGTATATGTTTGTTATATATATATATATATATATATATATATTCAAGGCACTAGCCAGGGGAAGGGTCTGAGAGGGTTCAGACTCGCTCCCATCCCTCCCCCCGAAATTATTTAATCGATTAAAATTTTTTCAATGGCTTAATATCTTAATTTAATTTATAAGAATCAGATTAATAATACTCAAGTAATTAAGAGTAATAATATCTAGTTTGAAATGGTGAAAAACATAATAATGATGGTGGTTCTTGAGATTACTTAGGTTTAATGGTTGTAGACAACACGAAAGGAGAATCTCTAGCGTCGGAAATAGTACGAAGGGTGAAAGAAATAATAGGGAGCTTCTAATTGGATTCGATGTATGAGCGGAAGCAAATATGAAGAAAAGCGTTTGATGGTGTTCAGAAAATGTCGAAAAATATTCAAGCGACATCAAAATAAGTTCATTGCTTTACCCCACATTCATGTGAAGTACGACTCATTAAAAACTTTATTGTACACAGTTGAATAAACAACTAGATACTAGTTTAGGTCATCAAGGGGGGCTAACCTAATTATTATACTAGAAAACATTGGAAAGAGTTTCCTAAAGATAAATTGTGGGAAATAAGGACGGTGGAAATTACGATGGATTGTTAAGATTTAAAGAACCTTTTAGAGCAAGTGTTGAACCTTTAGAGGAGCTTCAAGATAAGGAACCTTCTTCTAATATACCTCAAATCTTTGAAATTTGTAATCATGATTATTGCTTCAATTTTGTTCTTCTTCCACACTTCCATTATATACTGCATTGCAGTCTCCTTCATTAGTCACAGAACCTGCTCTTAATCATATTAAAATGTGATACTTGTTTTAAACGATTTTCGAGCCAAAATTGAAGAAATTTTTTTCAAACATTTTAGAAGTTGCAACGGAACTTTTGCTTTCTCTTAATGAAGAAATAAGAATAATGCATCTCAAAATCAATGTTAAATGAAAGTAACTTCAATTCCTTTTATTGACGATTTTTCATACCAGTTAGAGAGCAAGTTCGTGGGAGATACAGATTCATACTTACCAATCTTAATAAAGCCATTCTATCGACGTCTATCAATATTTTCTAACATTATGTAAATAAATTTGGTCTATGCAATCACATTTGGATTGTTAAGGATTTTAGCGTCTATCTCACTCACAACGTTCACTCCAGAAATATGTCTCTACTCTCTATTCAGAAATGGCTCAAAACATACTTTCTCAATTCTACAATAGAGGAAAGACTAACAAAATTGATTTTAATAAATGTTCATCATAGCTACACAATATAAAAGCGGCTGCACATGGGGAGTTTGCCAAACCCAGGAATCTTTGCGTTTTGCATTTGCTTTTTCCTCATAAGCGAGTGAACGTCTACATTACATTCTACCCTATGTGTGTATGGGTCGTGTTTGGGAAAGATTTGCGTATTTGGCAAACCAACCAAATGAGCAAAGCTTTGCCAAAAATGAACCATACACACATGGGGTGTTTGGTAAAGAGTTCGACGAGCTCCGCATGTGTGAAGCCTCCTTAAACGGAGGAAGTTATCAATATCTGAAAAATCTTTACATTATTTTATTATTTTATTATTATTTTCTATCCTCTCCTTGAAGAGAATCGTGACAATCTGTATAAGAAAAAAAATCGGTAGCTGTTAAAAGGGGCAAGAAGAAGATTTTTATTCATAAATCAGCAACATTTTTTAATTTTAAATATATAATATATATATTAGTAGTATATATATTAATATATTGATATTATATATTATGTATATTATATTATATATATATATTATATATTATATATATCATATAATAATATATATATGTCACTTATGCTTAAGCTAAGATTGCGGATAGTTCTGATGGGGGTTCCATCTTCTTTATATTTATATATATACTATATAATAATATATATATAGTTATATATATATATATATATATATATATATATTATATAATATATATATATAATATATGATATATATATATATAGTATATTATATATATATACTATATATTAACGACATAGTAACAGAGTGAAGTAAAAGCAGAAAAGAGCTAAGTGTTATATTAACAAGAATGATCCATAAAACTGAGCACTTTATTAAGAGTGCTGAAACGACGTTACTTCCCTTGATGCAATCCGTATGAAAACGTCACCTATATATAATATATTATATATATATATATATATATATATATTATATATATATTATTACTATATATCACTTATATATATATATATCATATATATATATATATATATAATATAAATATATCTTATACTATATATATATATATTATAATATATATATATATATATATGATATATATATATATATATATATATATATAATCGGACGTCGCGTCGCCGCGAGTGGTAGCTGTCTCGGATATATATATAATATAGTAATATATACTATATATATATATATAAATACACTTAACAAGAGACGCGGAACGGGAGGTCTGGATGACAAAAAAAATATCGCAGGTTTAGCCTCTATGATACAAAAATTAGAATGTTTAGGGGCGAAATGGGGTTCTAGGTAGAGTGAGGTTAACTATATATATATATTAATATATATATATATATATATATATATAAATATATATAATATATATATATATATATATATATAGTATAATGATGTAGGGCCTATATATCTATATATATTATATATATATTATATTATATCTATAATATATATATATTATATATTTATTATATTATATATATATATATATATATTATATATATATATATATATACTGTACATATCTATGTGTGTATGGTGTGTGGTGGTTTGTGTGTGTGTATGTTCGCATTAGTCTATGAATTTAAACATTCAAAAGAGAACTATTCGGGGGAACGTGGGGATCGGAATGTCGGGAGAAATTTGGGGAAGGAAGCGGAGTCGAAGTATGGAGGATGCTTCACTCCACGCCAAGGTGTAGGTCATTTATATTTAATCTGAATCTACGCGCATGACTATGATCGAACAAAAATGCACAACACAAAAAAAATTTAAATTACTTTTACACTTCGTGTTTTGCGCCGCTGAAAATGTTTATTTTGTTACAGTACAGGGGAACTGTTTCGGGAAGAAGCATAGTTTGAGTTTGTGACTCCTTGCACATACACTCAAAATGGTTCCGAAAAGATGGGAAAAAGGTGCTTTGAATAAACATAATGAAAAAATAATAAAATGAAAAATAAAGAATAAAATAAAATTGAGAAATTTTTTACCTCTTTACATTCTTAGGATAGCTTAAACGTCACTTATAGTGTAAGTAGTAGTCAGTAGTAGTAGTAGAGTAGTAAGTAGTAGTAGTAGTAGTAAGTAAGGTTTACATAAAAGGACAACAATACCGCGCTGGATCTGAAAAATGGAATATAATAATGAAAGAATGTAACCAAATTATTTGACGAAAGTATATTCAAACCCTTTAAAAAAGAAGAGATTAAGTTCGGCAGTGATCCCAACTTTCCGCCTGTGAGGAAACTGCTTGCGGACAGCATACGACTTTGGGAACCACTGGGTTAAAGTAAATAAATAGGACGATAGTTAAAGGTTGAGAGCGAGTCCTTGATTCTCGGCACAGGTTAGACGAGGGCTAGTTTCCAGAAAGAAGGAAATATAGAACTTGATGGGCAGGGGAAAACAGTTTACCGATGCATAGAGAAAGGTTGGATGCAAAAGTTTTTGAGAATTATAGAGAGGGATACTGTTAAGATTTATACTCCCGCATTTTTAATATTGATAGAGTTAAGATTTTATATCCGCTTTTTAATATTAAAAAAAAAGGAGAAGAGAGAGAGAGAGAGAGAGAGGAGAGAGAGAGAGAGAGAGAGAGAGAGAGAGAGAGAGAGAGGAGAGAGAGAGAGAGAGAGAGAGAGAGAGAGAAACACCGGTTAGAAAATTACTATGCTAGCCATAACTGAGTCGAGTGGAGGTAGAAAAGAAGGAATAGCATTCTGAAAACGACTAAAGTTGAAATGGGTGAAAAATTGAGCGTTAGCAGAAGCTAAGACGACTGTGGCGCAGTCGGAAGAAACAAGAAACTAGGAGTGAAAGAGGAAGAATCAAAGTTGAATCAACATTTTGTTTTAAAATACCAGAAAGAGAAAGAATTAGAGGAAACAGAAAGATTATTGCATTGTTTTAGCACAAAAGAGTTTTAAATGTTGCGGAGAACAGATTTGGAAAGTTTACGGGATGAAATAAGAGCAACATGATATTCTTGAGTTTGAAGTCAACGGATATTCCTCTAAGGATGAATCCCTGCGACGAATAGCACGAGAACAAGCAGAGTTACACCCAAGTTTATGAGTTTTCCTGAAGAAGAGTAAGAGTAAGAGTAATAGGAATAGGAAAAAGAAGAAGAAAAAGAAGATAAAGAAGATAAAGAAGAAAAAGAAGAAGAAGAAGAAGAAGAAGAAGAAGAAGAAGAAGAAGAAGAAGAAGAAGAGAAGAAGAAGAAGAAGAAAAGAAGAAGAGAAGAAGAGAAGAAGAAAAAAAAGAAGAAGAAATAAGAAAAAGAAAATTCTTTTAGGATACAGAGATTGTTTACACTCTACAACGAAAGACTATTTCAAATTTCATCAAAATATACTAAATATTATGAATTATATAGATATCGACGATATTTCTTTCGTTAACTCATGTTGCGGTCGTTTAGATAAATATAAAAATCTCGTTGGGTATTGCACCGAAATAGCTCGGACTATGAGGAGCACTAGAATGACGTTGAGGATGATATCTTTAATAAAAAAGCTCGCTAACAAACTTTGGCTAGAGAACCGACCTTTAAATACAACCGAGCCTATAGCGTACGGCAAAGACGTGAAACATGAATCTTTAATCGTCGTATTCGCTACTCACGATATCAGAAAGCTAGAAATAATCTTGAAGCGACCCGACGATTTCAGCGATGAAGAAATAGAAGAGGAAATCAAAGACGAAAAAAATGTGAAACAACTAGTACGCGAAGCTATGAAATATTCCGGAAAGGGCCCCGATCTCCATCGCCTAGCGATGATCTTCGCAGTTGATTTTTACGAAAAAATTTTATTATTCTGTCAAAAACTCAAAAAAGATTGCGAGTCGTGCTATAGTCAAAGTAAAACGCAACGTTTGTACAGTTGCGGGGAATTGAATCGTTTTAAAATAGAGAACGGCTACTGTTTCGAATCTAACAGTAGCCCCACCACCGATACGCGATTAGGAATTCTATGCCCTATGGAAAAACGAATTCCGGTGAATTTTATCATGGAAGACGGAACGAGGTTGCAATTTTCTGACGAAAGATATAGAATACGGATGTGTTGCATATTCGAAGCTTTGCAAAAGGGCGTTCTTGGAATGGATTTCAACGCCTTTCGATATTGCAATTTAATTCGAGATTTACGTGTTATTTGGCCTCTAGAAGAAGAGTTAAAGCTAAGCAATCGCCATAGTCACCGACCGGCGTATATGAGCGATAAAGTTTTATTTGCTAAAACAATTTTAAAAAATTCGGATATTATTTGCATTGATTTTTTGTATATCATAATATATATTTCTAAGATATATATATATATATATATATATAATTATATATTATATATATATAATATTATATAAGTATATATTATATATATATAGTTATATATTATAATATTATAATTAATATATATATATATATAGTATATATATATATGTTATATCTGTATATATATAAGTATTCGTATATAGTATGATAAAGTATATATATACGATATCAGTATTTTGATAGACGGTTAAGTACTTTTTTATAAAATAGTAATCCTAAATTTAGTTTTTCTTATATAATAATTTGAGAGGTAATGAAGCTACAGAAATATTAAAAATAAGGTTGCTACGCTCCATTTATTTTCACCTCAAAATAAATCGCTTAAGGAACGGAAAAATTTATTTTTTCATTTCCCGAGAAGTAAAAAGTAACGTTATTCGTGCCCGATCGAAGCGTAAGGGGGACTAAGTTTTTTACGTTATTTTAAAATGTACTATAATATATATTATATAATAGTATAAATATATAAAATATAGTATATATATTTTATATACTATAATAATCTATTAACTTAGATATTATTATTAATATAGTAATATATATACATATATATATATATATATATAATATAATATATTTCTTTTCGACAGCTCTTATAGTTTTACAGGTGAGAACGAAAAGTTTTTTATAGATATAGATATAGATGATAAGCAATTTATTATTAACGATAATAATTAAGAAATTTAAAAAAAAATAATTAAATGTTAATATTTTTTATATATTAAAAAGAAACGCGAGTGTCGTTTCATAGTAAACGAGACGACCGATCGACCGAACGACCATATTAACGTAAAAAAATCTTAAGGTTCCCAATCTCCCGCGGTTCGCTCGGGACACGAAATAACGTAAACCGTAGGAGGGTACCATTAAGATTTTTTTACGTTAATTTTTAAAGTGTAGCAGAAAATCTCTCAAAGCCTATAGGAAATGGGCGTCGTGCGTTGTTTGTTTTAATTGTTTTGTGTTTACCTCTAAAAATTATGTTTTCGTAGAAAACTGAAATTAAGGGAGACTAATTAAAAAACAAAAATAAATATTATTAGTACAAGCCCTCGAAAAAAAAATTGCTTAAGAAACGAAAAAATGTATTTTGCAACATCTCCCGAGAAGTAGAGAGTAAGTTTTATGTGCCCACACACACTAATATGTTAAGATTTCTTTACTTGAGATATTTATATAAAGAATTTGATTTCAGGTATTCACTTATATTATTGTTATTTTTTTATGTTCTTAATTTTACCTATTTCGATCAATACTTTGGTATCGTGCTTTCGGTTTTTTCCCGTCAAAAAGACGATAGTTGACTTTCGTAATTGATTAACCGAGACGGTCCTCGGAAGGGATCGATCGAGACAGGATGAACTATCTTTAGGCGTATTAATTATTATTATTGTGACGTTTATTCTGTACCGTTTATAAGTCGAAGGTCTAAGTTAAACTTTGAAAAAAAAATTTCAATTTTTTCCGAGGTCGACTTTTTGGAGAGCGATTTTCAATTAGACCTTTTGAGTTATAAACGGTTCCGACGAAACGTCACTATTGGAACGATAGAAAATCGAATTTAAGAGAGACTAAACTATAAAAAAAACAATAAAATATAGAGTACACTTTAAAAATTAACTTAAAGAAATCTTAAGGGCCTCCCCCTTAAGCTTCGATCAGGGCACGAAAAAAAGTTACTTTTTACTCGGAAACGTCTTCGTGTTATAGTGACTTTTCGTAAAAGCTCAAAATAAATGACTCTACGCGTTTAGAATCCATTTTTTACGCTTAGAATAACGTTAAGCCTAATAACCGTTCCAATAGTGACGTTTTATCGGAACCGTTTATAACTCAAAAGGTCTACTTCAAAAACTCTCTCCAAAAAGTCGACTTCGGAAAAAATTGAGAATTTTTTTCAAATTTTAACTTATACCTTCGACTTATAAATGGTACAGAATAAACGTCTCTATAATAATAAATAATACGTTTAACGATAGTTCATCCCTGAAAACATTGTCGTTTGATCGTTCGAGGTCGTTTTTATGGTAATCGCGAAACGTCATTATCATACAGTGACGCCGTAGAGGAAACCCCTCGATTAATCCCCTCCGAGGATCGTCTCGGTGATTAGGAAACGTCACTATCGTATTTGGAGGAAAAAAACGAAAACTACTTTTCAAGAGATGGTGCAAATAAATTTTTTGTTCCTTAAGCGTTTTTGGGAGATGGTGCAAAATAATTTTTTCGTTTCTTAAGCGATGATTTGTTTTTCAAGGAAACGAACAAAATAATTACGAATTCTAGTCTATAAAGATTGCTTTGAGGCATCACATAGCATCTAAGGTATTTTTTTCTTAGTCTTATGAATAATTTCATCATAGAAAACGACGTCTCACGCATGGCGTTTTTTTTTATTTTTATTTTATTTGTTTAAAGAAAATATTTTACTTTAGTTACCTCTAAACAATATTATCATGTGACCAGTGTATAAAAAAAATAATTTAATAGTCTATAGAGAATTGATGTATAGCAAGTATTATTTAAATAATTATTTTTTTTCTTCGTTCTTAATTTTTTTTAAAGTTTTAATTAATTATCATCATTTATATAAAAAAATGGCTTGAAGCCTATTGCCTATAAAAGGGGAGTGGACATTATTTTTTATCATTGTTTCAGAAGCGTAACTTCGTCAAGTAACGTTCGCAAATGGGTTTCATCGCTCATCGTCGTCGAAAATAATACCGGTTGACCAGCATCTAAGAATTGGAATACCTTTTTATTCTACTATTACAGAAGACCTTCTCATGTTATTATTGTTCTACAGTGAAAAAAATAACTGCGTCACAACCTTATTTCTATTTTTTTACACCGGAAATCCTCGACCGACGATTAGTTCGAAATGGAAAAGAACGGTATGAATCTGAGAGATTTGGCGATGAACGTCATTTTTGAAACATCATGTTTCCAAGACGCGTACAACAAAAATGTTTATGATTCAAAAAAAATTGCGGCGAACTACGAATTGATTTTAACTCATTTATTTGAAAAACATGGACCGAAGGAAATAAATTTCAACCTAGTGTTATCGCTATTTGATTCAATCAACGAAGAAAAATCCTCCGCAAACTTTCTAGAACTTCTCGAAAACGCGACGCGAAATCCATACAGAGTAACTGAATCAATAACCCTAACGTTGACCAAGTATATGATCTCAGCAGACAATTTAGACGATGATTTTTCCATGGCTGCTAGAACCGCTCGGGTTATTAGGACTATGGGCACCGCGTACGAACGCTTGAGATCTTTGATTTTGTATTTAGATGAGTATGATACCATTATAAAATTAACGACTTTTATGAAAAACAAACAACACGAACCTTTATTTCGTATCAAGAACTTAGAAATAGTTAATACGAGCGATAACACTCTCACCCACGAAAAATTTCTCGAAATGATAAAAAATATTTCAACCCGATTTCCAAATCTAACCACATTGAAACTAATTTGCAGATGGCGCGAAACTGTGTCGAGATACGACCCGATTATGAACAGTGACTCTTCTCCTCCTAAGAACGTGTCGGCGAGCGCTTTGGCAGAAACATACAATTTGGAATATATAAAATCGATGGAAATAATTGACAAAATTGATTTTTCGAGTGAATTGCAGAACCGTCTTATTCCTTCATTCACCGAATTAACTACAATAATCGTGGATTATAACAACATCGAAGATATTATCAAAATCTCATCGTTGTTTAACCTGCAAAAAATCGGAGTTCGTTTGAATCATACCGTTATTGACAGCCGTCGTTTAAGACAATTGGTTGCAAAAACTGGGGTGAAAACAATGGAATTAATTTTCGGTTTTTCGTCTGAAGAGGAAATATTTCCCAACCACGCCTATTTTTTGACGGGCGAATTACTTCGTCGTGGATGCGATGATTGTTCTAACAAAAAACTTGCTTCTTTTTTCATAGTTGTTGAAATCGAAAACAAAAGAATAATCGAATGGGAAATTAGCGAAACTCTACCGTTAGCCGAATTTTCCGTGAAATTATCAAAGAGGTTGAAAAAAGAAGTGGCAGGAGATGAAGAAGCTGAATATAGTGGCGGTGGATTACTAAAAATGTTGGAAATTAATTTTTGGAAACTTCTTACTAAAGATCGGGAAAGAAACGAAATACAAATACCATTCTGCCTCGCGTGCGAAGGAATTTCTGCGGTTATGGTGCTCTTTATGCCGTTGTATCAATATTTTTTGGAAGGAGAGCGATGCCGTTTACATTCGGGTAAATTGTGGCAAAGAGAATTAGAAAAGAAAATAATTGATTGTTGGGACA
>JABUQX010131812.1:22500-28039 GCA_015478945.1 Trachelipus rathkii
TTCAGAATACCACGAAGAACTAAATGAAGAAATAGCTAAGCAAAATCGAAAGGAATATGACGTATCTTCTTCGGAAGAGGAAGATACTGATGTTATAATGCCACCAAAGAAGCATGAGTGTTCTTCGTCAAAAGCGCCGTCATCGACAAAGCCACTAGCTCTAATAACATTATCGAATACGCCGCAAGATGATAATTTTCTAAATCAACCATCAACTTCGTTGAAGCCACCATCGACATTTCCCTCCGTTCCATTTGTGAGCAGAAAATATCAAGCTTGGAAAAAATACGATAAGCCTGAGATCAAGTACGATTTGTCTTTTTCTTATTCGCCGGAGTTGTTACGGTTACTTGAAAATTTAAGAAAATCGGAAGGTGCAGAATCTGAAAACTCTGATTCGGGTGATTCTGAATACCATGAAGAACCGAGTGAAGAAATAGGTTGCTCTTACCTCTTTGATTCCACGGCATGTGAAGAGATTGATGAACGTAAACAGGAAGAAAAAACTAATATTGAAATATGCGGTCAGAAAAAACACGATTCTATGTTACTGGATAGAATATGGAAAGACAAAGAACATCGTAAGTTAAGACAGCGCCAATATCGAGAGCGGCAAAACATCGATACTAAAGAACAAAAACGAAAGATAAAAGAAATCAAAAGCGACCCTCATAAATTTCGCGAGTTAAAAAGTAGCAA
Organism: Trachelipus rathkii; assembly: GCA_015478945.1. Lineage (NCBI taxonomy): Eukaryota > Metazoa > Arthropoda > Malacostraca > Isopoda > Trachelipodidae > Trachelipus > Trachelipus rathkii. Next base: position 23,200 of record JABUQX010131812.1, read on the forward strand.
AACTGCACTTACCCCCGAGAAAATTATTTGTGAAGCCAGTATACGGGATGCCGATGAAATTGTACCGGACAATTTAGGAACGTACGGAGACATTATTTGCCCCGTATGTAAAGCCAAAAAATACAAAGGAGAAGCTGAGAGCCTTTGCTGTTCTAACGGTCAGGTACGTCTTAGCCCCATGAGTGAAATCGAAGACGATGCGTTTCTAGAACTATATAAGAATAAAACCGAGCTTTCAAAGTATTTCTTAAACAACATATATAGTTTTAACGAAGTGTTTACATTTTCGTCTTTCGTAACATCTCAACAATCGGAGGGTAAATATTCCCAGTTTACTTTTCGAATTAGAGGGCAGGTGTACCACCACCTAGGAAAATTAAAACCTCAGTTTATGTTGTCTGATAAGACATTGGAAGACTATAAAAAAAAAAACGGAAAAAGTCCCTACGTTGCAAATTTCGAAAGTAATAGTAAATATGATGTAAATAAACCTCTTCATAAATATTTGGATTGTTACTTTTACTTTGATGAAGCGCAGCAAATAGATATACGAACTAAGGAATTAATGGGACGTTTGCGAAAAGCTAAGGAAGAACTTAAAAATTCAGATGAAAAAGATTTTCGGACATTTGATTATCTGCAGAACCAAATAGGTGTCCGGGAACAAAACCGTGAAATTGTCGAATTAATCCAAAATTATTTGGTTCGGAAGAACAACATATTGCGTCCCTTATTGAATGAATTTAAATCTGCTGCTGAATTAGTTAATTCTCAAGTAAAGCTAAGAGGGACCATTCCTGAGGTGAAGATAACTCTGAGATACGGCGATCCGGATAAACACAAACTACAACAGCATAAAGGAACATATAGTTTACCCGTTCAGACGAATTCTCAAGTCGGGGGGATCGTCGACCTGTCTTCAGATCCCACAGAGCGAAAAACTAGGGCTATCGTCATATCCTCCCCTAAACCAGAAAGTCAATATGCCACCGTTATGATTAGTTCTAATAGCGAATTTTACGATTCGTTTCAATATCCACTCCTAATACCTAACGGCGATATCGGTTTTGGTTATGACAGATATAAGAAACATAAGATAGTAAAAATTAAAAATATTTCTCCTGAGGATGAAGTTGTAGAAGCTGAAGAGGAGTCATTTGACAAAAAACGAAAGTGTATTACGCTATGTATGTTTTATCCTTACACCTTTTGTGAGAGAGAGGGCGAATTCAACTATATCGTCCAAGGCCAAAAATTATTTCAAATGTACGTTATCGATTGTCAATTTAAAAATGAGAATAATTTATTAAATTACATTTTTCATAATCAGAAGAAGATTCGAAAAGAAAGGTTCGACATCCTAAGAGATACGGAAACCTCTTCAGATTATGGCCAGAAAGTGATTCTACCTCCTTCGTTTATCGGTGGTCCTCGATATATGAAACAGAAGCAGCAGGATGCAATCGCTTTCATAGGTAAATACGGTAGTCCCGATTTGTTTATTACTTTTACAATGGGAACCGACTGGGAAGAATTCAAACCCTTTAAGAAACAATACGGTAAAACGTGGCACCCGATGAATAGACCTGATTTGGTTTCTAGATTTTTTAAGATGAAGTTGAACAATTTAATAAAGGATTTAACTGTGGAAAGCATATTTGGCAATGTAAAAGCTTACATTTACACCGTCGAATGGCAAAAACGAGGATTGCCTCACGCTCACGTCCTTCTATGGTTGGCAAGAACTCTTAAGGGGGATGAAATCGATTATTTCATATGTGCTGAAATCCCCGATGAGACGACCGAGAAAGAACTTTTTGATTTAGTTACCGCTAAAATGATACATAACCCATGCGTGGGCTACAACGATCGTAGCCCCTGTTTGGATAAATTTAAAAAGTGCTCCAAGAACTTCCCCAAAAAGTTTCAATTGGAAACCGATAGTAAAGTAAACGGCTACCCGAATTACATGAGACGGAATATTGACGATGGTGGTAGGTTTTTCAAGAAAATGATTAATATGAACGCAGGGCAAAACGCTAAGAAAAAAAACAAAAAAAAGCAGATAACCATCGATAATTCGTGGGTCGTTCCCTATAATCCGTATCTACTTCTGAAATATCGATCTCATATTAACGTTGAGTGTTGTAATTCCATCCGTTGCATTTCGTACGTAACGAAATATATTAATAAAGGATCCGATCGAATCCTCTACTCGCTCGAAACAAAAAATAAGGACAATGAAATTAAGAGATATCAGGATTAGAGATATATAAACGCTAATGAAGCTACGTGGAAGCTATATAATTTCCGTCTTCATATGCACAAACCGAGCGTCATGACGTTAGACATTCATTTAGAGAAAGAACACGATATTTACTATTCGGAATATGACGATAAAGAAACTGTTGATGAGAAATCCGTCAAAAAGCGTACGACTCTTATGGGTTTTTTTGAACTCTGCGCACGTGACGAAAAAGCGAAAGAGTTATTGTATACGGACGTCCCAGTTCATTATACCTGGCAGAAAGGAAAAGGTGCGTGGCAACCAAGAAAAAATACCAGTTTTTCACTTGGAAGAATGTACAATATTTCTCAAAAAAATCCCGAATTGTTTTACCTACGCATGTTATTGAATCACGTAAAAGGTCCTACCTGTTTTCAAGATTTACGAGTCGACCCCGAGGATGCTACGAAATTTTATGATACGTATAGAGAATCCGTATGCGCTCGAGGTTTGATTCAAGATAAACGATTTTGGGAGAAAACTCTAATGGAAATAGTGAGCGTACTGACCAATCGTCGAGAGCTACGTGAAACGTACGCTACCATGTTAGTTTATTGCCAGTGCTCCGACCAGCGAGAAATATGGGAAGATTTTAAAGAATATTTCGCGAGCGATTTCAAATATAAAGCTAAGCAAGAGAACTACACAGACGAAATATTTCTAGACGCCCTGGATGAAATTCAAGAATTCGTATATAATTGTGGTGGTGCTCTTATATCTAAATACGGTTTACCTTTATCGAGGAACGGTGAAAGGTCGTATAACGTAATAAGAAGGGAGAAAAATTTTAATACTGCTAAATTGAAGGAAGAAGTAGAAACTTTAGTCGTCCAATTAAACGAGAAACAAAGAATAATTTACGAAGCGGTGATTAACGGTCCTTCGGATCAACAATATAACGGATATTTCATCGACGCTCCCGGCGGTACCGGAAAATCTTTTCTCCTGAATTTAATTTTGAAAACCTATAGGTCTCAAGGAAAAATAGCTTTAGCTGTAGCCTCCTCCGGAATCGCCGCGACCATACTTCAGGGTGGAAGAACTGCTCATAATATGTTTAAGATTCCTTTAATGGAGAATCATGAATCCAAAGTGTGTGGTATAAAGAGAAGTTCTGAAATGGCTCGCCTGCTAAAATACACTAAAATCATCGTTTGGGATGAAGTTGTTATGGCCAACAAAAATGTACTAAATGCTGTCAATTTAACATTACAGGATATTATGGATAACGAATACTTCATGGGTGGTTTGAAATTCGTTTGCGCTGGAGATTTTCGTCAAATCTTGCCTGTTGTTAGATTTGGAGGAAAACCACAGGAAATAGCGGCCTGCATAAAGAATACTGGATATTGGAGATATCTGCAAAAATATAAACTAACAGAAAACGTTAGATTACGAACGAAACCCGGGGATTCAGAGAAAGACAACAAAATGAATAAATTATTCGCCGAAACTTTATTAAAAATGGGAAAATCTGAATCCCCAATTTTTGAAATTTCTGAGAATTTTGGAACTATACATGAAACGAGGGAATCGTTAGTTGAAGCTATATACGGTGATATGAAAGACAACTCCACAAATTTTCGATATTTCGCAAGGAGGTGCATTATTGCTCCACTCAACGACGCAGTGAATGAATTAAATGTAGAAATTTCTGAAAGAGTTAGAGGGGTCTCAAAAACGTATTTAAGTCATGATTCATTAGGTGAAGCCGAAACCATTGCTGATTATCCAGTTTCGTTTTTGAATCATTTATCTCCTCATTCCCTACCACTACACGAGTTGAAATTAAAGGTTGGGTGTGTAGCTATGGTGATGAGAAATCTATCCCCCCCAAAATTATGCAACGGAACTCGACTATTAATCGAAAATCTTAAAAATGATTGTGTCGTCGGGAAGATTTTATATGGAGTATACGAAGGTGAGCAGGTAGTCATTCCCAGAATTCGTTTGCAGACGCAAGATACTCCGGTAAAATTTTTTAGGACTCAGTTTCCTCTAAAATTATGTTTCGCTATGACGATAAATAAGAGTCAGGGTCAGACATTTGACTACTGCGGTTTGCTTTTAGACGATATAAGTTGTTTCGCTCATGGTCAATTGTATGTCGCGTGTTCTCGAGTAACTGATTATAGGAACTTACATATTTTACCTCAATCTTTTCAAATTGATGAACAATCACCAGAGGTTGTCCACTTTACACCAAATGTCGTATATCCTGAAATATTTGCGGATGAATTAACCTTGGAAGACGAATATGAAAATCTAAAAGATAAAATAATAATCACCGAAGAAAATAAAGATAAGGAGGAAATGAATTTAGATAAATGTTTTGAAAATATAGATAATAGTAAATGGAAAAATTATATCTCCATTTCCGTGGGGGATGGGGGGCAAGAAGAAGATATATATGACCGCGAAGCTCCATTCAAATACATCTCAGAAGACTACGCCACCCAAGAGAGAATCGACGCTCAATTTGATCCCAGCATCGAAATTGAAGCCCAAAATATGGATGTTGGTACTATGATATATGAGGTCGAAGAGAATCTC
>JABUQX010131813.1:0-20000 GCA_015478945.1 Trachelipus rathkii
ACACCAGTTCCTCCCCTTTTCAATCCCCGAAAATTTCCTCAGATAACATTGTATCTTTTTAGGGCATTGGAAAAATAGATGCAGTGACAACCCACATGTGCATATAGAGAGTGTCTTAGTCAAATTAAAGTATATAATTACCCAATACATACGCATGCAACATGCAAAACCTGCACAAACAACTACACATTATTTGATCTAATATGCAAAGCAAATACACCTCACCCTAAGGTTTGTCAATATTTTATTCAAAGTTAAAGCTATAGCTAAAGTAAAATATTAAATGTACGCTGCAAGTTTTAATAGACTCTTTATAATTATAGCTGCAGTTAATTTAACTAATAACTAATAAAACTCCCAATTAAATCTAAGTAATGATACACTATATGATATTCACACCATCCGTATTCTATCCAATCCTCTCTTAAATCCTGCCAGTGAGTCACAATCCACAACTCCCTAAGGCAAACCATACAAAAACTTAGCAACCCTATTACTGAATGAGAATTTTCAAACATCGAGATGTCATGTTCTTTTTAATTTCTAACCATCTTCCTTGGTCTCCTTTCCCGGTTTATTATAAAGAATTTATTTATCTTAGTTTTAACGAGAGATTTAGATATTTTGTAGATTTGTTTCATATTCCCTCTAAGAAATCGCCTTTATATAAATAGAAAACATTAACACTTCCTTAGCACCATCTCATAGCTTTTTCCCTCAAAGTCTGAAGTTATCCCTGTTTTTCTACGTTCCATTCCCTTCAGTATTTGTATTTTCTTAATTAAAAAAAACCCAAGCATGTAGCAAAATACTCTTAATACTGGCAAAATATAACTATTATATAGTCTACTTAAAAGCTTCTTACTCTTGTAAACAACATTGCGATTTATTTTACCCTGCATCTTATTAGCTCTCTATTCTTTATATCCAAATACCCGTTATTAGCACGCCACTTTCAGCATTACTAGCCTTATTATCACACCTAAATCTTTTTTCTAGTCGCAGACACTAAAGCATTATCCGACCATATCATAATAAATCTTTCATTCAAAATACATTCAGAATGTTGTTCTTTTATGTATTAAAAATTATTTGATATTTTTTATCTACTCCTACAAAAACTTTATCAAATTCATTTTGAATCTTACAGAGGTAACCACTTTGGCACTATCTACAAACTTAAACCTTTACATTTAAGCCTCTGGTCCAGATCTATATATATAATACCGTATATAATATATATATATATAAGGTATGATATAGTATATATCACTACTATATATATATATTATATATATATACTATATATGTCCATATATAATTATATATAGCCTAAATACTATTCAGCATAATATACTATCTGGCTGTCTAACCTAATAATATAATAATAATTATTAATCATATATTAGATCATCATCATATATATATTACTACTACTCACTCATAATATAATATATATAAATATAATTATAATATATATATTCATATACTAATAATATTTTAATATATATATAGTATATAATATATACTATAATATATATTATAATAACTATATATACTATATCATATATATATATATATAGGCCGATTATTATAATATAATATATAGTATTCATACTATATATTTATACTATATATAAATATATTACCGTTATGCTGCAATGTCAATTTTATCTCGCGAATCGCCGATGCGAAGTCTATCTTTAAACATCGCGGACCAGTGCGACGTTCTGACTATTATATAATACTATATATATATTATATACGTTATTATAATATATAGTATATATACTAAATATATATATAGATATAATAATAATAATATTATTATAATTATCAATATTTCATAGAATGAGCAATTATATGTATGTTTTCAACAATCAAAATAGCCTAGACCCAATAGGAAATTAATAAGATTACAATGCCTAAATTAGAAGAGACTAGTGGATTCCTTTTGAAAATAAGCAAGCAACAATTTAATCGTTATAAATACTTATCAATAAATACAATTCTTAAAAAATATTTCATGATAAATATTAAGAACTTAATTTATCTCTCTATTCATAAAGGATATCCCACTAATCTCGTTATAATTATGCATTGTTAACTCTATATATAGATTATATAATATAATATACTAATATAATACTATAATATATATAATAGTATATATAATATATAATACTATAATATATAAATAATAATATACATATATATATATAACGGAGTATATAGTATATATATAATATATATAATATATAATATATATATAATATTAGATATATAATATAATATATATATATATATATATTGAGTCTCAAGCCACAAATCTTATTAAATGATAATTGTGTCACCAAGGTGCCGGACCGCGGACCCAACTGAAATGCACCACCATCAACCTCCTACTTCGCCCAACCTCTCCCTTAATGTAACAGATATTTTACAAATGATATATACTTTTCGAATCTAGTAAATGAAATTCAAAATATAGAAGTTGTGTTTGAAAGAAACATCAATTTTTGGGCCTTTTCTGCTGCAAGTCTGTTTCTCGTATTTCATATATAGCCCCAAGCTATTGCTAGTAATACCTCCATCAGCTATAAAAAAAAAACGACCCTATACTCTCTCACTCGGAACAATAGTTGGAGGACAGGGCCAGGTATTTCCTTGCAAAGTTTACTCAAGCGTGGGTAAGCATTTGATTTAACTTTCCACCAACTGATAGGACCATCATTTGTATCTAGTCGTTTTACTAGGTGATAGTTTTCAATACATTTCCACAATCTTTTGAAATGCGTCTGTTCATTCATATCACTAACTGAACATGTAGAAATTCTTCCAGTGAATTAGTTATTGATTTATACTTGTAAACGTGTTTTTTACGATTTCGTTTTTTTCTTTACAAAAGCGATGGCGAAAAAGACTGTCCGGTTTGGAATGTTTCTTCATACTGCAACACAATTATGACGACTCTTAACTTGTTCTAAATTGTTTACAAAAAAAAACTTTCCTTTATAAAGGGGAATCTAAGTATTTGCAATAGTATGAAGATCATAAATTTCCCACAGAACCAAACAATTTTTCTAGCTTTAGATGATGAAACACTCATTTCATTCTTCTTGTGTGTCTCTTATTTCTAAATTTAAAGTCTCTCATCTCCCCTGATCGTTGACCGACTATTGAATGGTAAATTACATCGGAGACAAAAGCTGCAGAGGCGATGATTTTTTTTGTTAATTCCTTCAAATAATTTAAATAATATCTAATATGCCAGCTGTGAATATGATTCATTTTCCACATTTTGAATAAATGCTCTAACCATTCAGAATATACGAAGCTGGCTACAACAAAAGGTTTACTTAGTTTTATAATTGATTTCCATCATATTGGAAGTGTTACTTATCCACCCGAGTGCAACCGTCTTGAAACACATGTTAAACAGATCATAGTCATATCAAGCCTGTTTTTGATTTTCCTTCAAATCATTTTCATTTTCAATTCATCTTAAGCCTATTTTATTTATAACATTCGACTCCTATCAATCCTCTGACTAATAAATATCGCGCAAGACATCCGCCAGGCAAATGTCGCGGTATCGGATCATGCGATCCCTTTACTAAGTGGAATGCTCCGCGCATGCGGAATCGGCATCGAGATGCTGTACATGATCACTAATCGATTACTATATAAAATAATATATATAATACTATATATATATAATAATTTATATATATATAATATATATATACTACAATATTTATACCAAAAATATAATATATAACATACATATCATATATATATATATATTATATATATAGTAGCCTTATTCTTTTGATAACTCTAAGTCTCACACCCAGTCCTTTAACTATGCTTGAAATGACAATATGCGGAACTAACTCCATTTGTAATATATGGGCTATATTTCTCTTTTTACATACCAGTCGACTCGTCTCGGTCTGAAACGTGCTCTCCCGAAGATTGAAATGATGCAAAAATTTCGAGGTAAGCCTATGCACCAAAAAAAAAATGTTGATTTTTTGAAAAAAATCAAAATAAGAGGCTACCAGTAGACTCGTCTCGGTCCTGCGTTTCAGTGCTGAAAGCTGCTGTTGCTGACACCCTTCCCGTAAACTGCTTCGAGTATAATCCCACCTTTTCTCTCTCTCTCTCTCAACTAGCAACTGAAAGACAAGTGGAGAGGAGGGAGCCGCGCCATCCTATCATTATCTGACTCTTAAGAATGACAGTTTTCTTTGATTGTTGGTGGTGAAACTGGAGGTGGGTTTGCTTCGTCATATGGTTCTGGTATTAGGGATAATTTAGATAACTGATATACGATTTATTTCTCTTCTTTATTTCTTTGTCAAACAAAAATTGTTTTATGAACACCGATTACTGAATATCGTAGATGAAAACAGACGATAATCTGACAAGTAAAGTAGGTAACGTCCGTAACGAAAACATTTGTGACGTACCAACTCATTTCACCAATAAGTAACATGTGTGCCTAAATTATCTTTTACAACTTATTTTTCTCGACATATTTTGTTAATTATAAACTTGCATACTTGTAGAAATTTAACTTGCACAAAACCCATGAGGACAATGGCGTGTGCAATAAACTTAACTGGTGAAAAATCCTATACGAATACTCATAAAGAAAATAAAAGAGCCTCAAATAAAGTAAAATAAATTACGCTTTCTATGAAAATCAAAATATAAAAATACAGAAAAGGTCCAAGGGAAAATATTTCTTAGATTAACAGCCAAAGAATCATTAAAACAAATTTGCTCTGCCTCCCCGATGATCAAATATAGGGCAATTAATAAAAATGTTTTAGAGTAAATCTTGTTGAACAACTGACATCCGATTAGAGTATCCTAGAAAAGGAGAATTACTGCAGATAGAGAATATAGCATAACTGTAACCAAAGTAAACAATATTCAAATTGTAATTGTAAGTCATGGAGTAATAGCATGATCAATGAGAAATATTGGTCTTTATAAAGAAAAATTCCAGCTACCAATACAATAAAACGTTGTATGAAAAAATCGGAAGCAATATTTGAAAAAAAAATAAATAAATCAGTGAATAACATTTTGCAACCTTGCTCTTTGAGTATATATTTAAGCACTTATATATTTTTTATTGTTAAGGCATGATATGAATTTCAATTCTAAGAAGTAAAAAAGAAAAGCTCCATCTGTCAATCTAAGTCTATTATTGTTAGCGATTAAGTATTGTGCACTGATCTTGAAGATTTTAAGGTTAAATATTTTAAGGTTTTCTTCGCCTTACTCTTTATAGGTTTAAAATTTGCATTACACATTCCAAGTTTACTATTGATCAAAATATAAAACAAGAAATTTTTGTAAATCGGTGTATACGATTTCCTTCCCACACATGGTTGCTTGACGTCTTGTGAAAACGAAGCAATTGGTTTTGCTAAAATTAAAAAATTTAAACCCTAGGTCTCTGACCATTTCACTACAGAATATAGTTTACTGTATTGTTTCAATAGCCACCGGAATATTTAAAAAAGAAAACCAAGGTGCACAACCACCTGCTGAGAAGCAGAAAATAATTCAACAGTTTAGATCATTCCATATAAAGATCATATATCAATTCAGAAAATAGGGACTGAGGATGAGTACCTTGAGGAGCTCCAAATTTCGTTTCAAAAGTCACTGATGTGGTTTGATCTAGGTGAACTTGTATTTTTTAATTTTGCTAATTGAAAGGATTAAGAGAAAAAGTAATTATATTTCACATCTCGACTTACTTGGTAGATAATTTATTTCGTTATTAATTTTTTTAGTTAACCTATTTTAATATTATATATAAGATTCAACATATGTTCACATTTCCGTTTGCGATTTAAAAATTATTATGTCATTATTATTTATTATTTTGGTATCTTATATTTATTTTATGCATAAACAGTAATTCAGCAATTTATTATATTTTTACTATAATGGAATTTGCAAGAATTTGGATTTGGACTCGGAATCAAAGCTAGCATATTTGAACTCGATACACCGCTAGAAGACACTATTATATAAAAAAAATTTAATGAATTGGCAAGGCAGAGTAAAGTCAACCAAGCAAACAGGAATCCTGAGAAAAAAATACGGAAGATGTTTATTTCAGAAGAGCAAATAAACCGTGCGAACTTATGGGAGTTAAATTTAAGATTACGATACTATTTATATTTGTTTTTCATAGATAAGGATTTTATGAGGTTTCATTTATTTCTAGCTATGCAAGTTAAAATTTAAGAATATAAAGCTACTAAGGAATACTATTTACCAATAATTAAAAAAAAGAGAAGGGATTTCCAAGAGTACGTCAATAGTAAGGCTCTATATGGTGTGAAAAACTAACATATTTTTCCCGCACTCCTCATCTTTTTTAATATTCTTTGTCGAACCAACAAAATAGCTCACCAACATTAAAATAGAAGAACCATAAAGTAATTGCAATTGATATTATTGAATCAGTCAATTGACAATTGTTTAACAAATTAATCATCGAGTGAACTTTTAAGTGTTTGCAGTGGTTATAGTATATCGTGGTATGTCAGAAAACTAGTACGAGTCCATATCACCAGGATATTGAAATAAGGTCGTGAGTAGCAAAAAATATAGTGAATAAAAAATGGAAGGTTCAGAATAAAAAAAAAAATAAAACTGTGAATATGAGGAAGAGATTCAAGAGAAAAAATTTCGTATGAAAATATTTTTTAGAAAGGTAGAAATTCATAAAGTGGAGAGTGATGGAGAGGAAGGTAGGACAAGAACAAGATATACCAAAATTAAAAAGTATCCTTATGCCATGTAGGAAGAAGTGGCTTTATAAAATAATTTCCTCAATATTGACCCAAATATATCTACCTATTTCTTAAATTTTTACCTTACATAACTAGAAATAAATAATACCCAATAAAGATGTTCATTGCATTTCGCATCTGTGAAAAAGGAAGAATTGTTAATTTATTAATAGAATCTTCTCATATAAATTGGTTAAAGGTTATCTACAGTCTAAAATGAAATATGCAAAATGTTAAAAAGTTTTAACAAAATAACATTCCACGAATAATAAAAAACAATAAACTACAATAAAATACAAAACATAATAAAAAACAATTTCAAAATAATTACTAATTCCATTGCTAAATTGTTTAAAAATTAGCCTAAAAAAAACTAACAGGCAAGTTTAGAATTTTGAATAAATAATTTTAATTTACACTCTCTAATAAAATCAATTATCATAAACTCCAAGAACTGTTCTTATTTTCCTTCTGCTGTTGCTTAATGAGGTCTGAATATATTCCCCCTTTCCTTTTCAGTGATTGGTGAGTACCCAGCTGCAAATGAAAAGAAAACAAATCAATTATTAATATGTGTGATATGCTCAAATCACTCAAAGAAATTAAACAATTTTAAATTTAATTATTTTAGTGAACTATTTCAACTGTTCACTATGCACTATATAGATACATACACGGTGCACCTATAAGAAAAATTTAAAGACAACATACTTATTTATTCAAGTGCATTACCAACTTTGAATAATATTTGCTGAAAAAAACAGATTAGGAAAAAAGTTATATACTTATAATAGGTACCAACTTGTGCTACGCTACATAGACCTCTTCATTCTTGACAGTCGAAACTATTTCAAAGGAATGGAATGAAAGGTAAGACTTTGACGTAAATTTTTGATTGAAAATAAATCAATGGCATACCAGTTAATTTTGTAAATTTTGAAATCATCTTTGACAATTACATTGCGTAAATGCTTTGTTTCATTCCAATTAAAATTAAATGCGTACGCAAAACAAATTAAATTTTTTTTTAATTATACTGATGGATGTTTCAAAATTAATGCCATTGTTTTTGCAATGAAATTCAATGGGTACCCTAACCATTCAATTTCGTGATTTATGCTTAATGAACTGAAGTTAAATAATAAAAAAAGAACAATATTGCAATAGTTACATGAACATAAAGTAGACGGAGTTGGTGAGATATATTTCTCAATTGAGAGAGAAATATATAAGGGAACCAGGGCAAAAGGGAATAAATAGTATCTCAAAGAATTCGCCTCTTTAGAACAGTGAATTTCCTTTACAAATAAATACAAGTTATTTCGAAGTGTAGTAGGAAAGTTGTGAATGGTAGGAAGGTGGCTTGTGCAATTAAATCCTTGGTGGATACAAAGGGATTATATCTTGGATGCGCTAGGGTTTTGCATGAGGGTGTGTTGTTACGCAGTGTTAATGCATAGTGTGAAACTATTGTGTGGAATAAGGTATAATCTGTTCCGATGGGCCAATCTTAGGGGCGGTGTTAGATTGTTGAAAAGAATTGATAAAATAAGAAATGAACATGTCAGGAGTTGTGTGGTGTGAGAAAGGCGTAATGAGAGAATAATCGAAAGTATATTGAAGATAGTTTTGGTCGTATGGAAAGGATGGATGAATAGTCCGGTTGGTTAAGCGGTGAGTGTGCTGGGAATCGAGCGCTGGGAGACCGAAGAGTGGATTGAGTCAGTACAGGAATGTTCCTGAAGAAGAGGAATGTGAATTTGGCAGAGGGGAGAGAAAGGTGCATAATAGGAGTGAATAGCCGGGTTTTGTGAGGGGGTATGGGTTATGGTTGTGGGCCTGGCCCAAGGAATGAACCCTAATTGAGAAACTACCAACTAGAGTGGATATTTAATTGCACTGCGACGATCTCTGCACTTAAGGTTATGGAGGAGAATGGTATGGGGAGGGCTTTTTCCTTTCGACTTACGTCATGTTCTTACACTAACTTTTCAATTTCCGGTGTAATAATCGCGCCCTCACCCCCAATCTGGAAAAAGAGGACAGGGTGATGAATGAGAATGTGTATGAAGTAAAAATGCTTAAATAATTATATGGAGTCCTAAAGTATGCATCGCAACCTATAGTTTAATCTTTTAATTCATGAATACTATATAAAAAAAAGTAAACCAGAGAACTAACTAAATAAAGAATCTTACAATAATATAAAGAACGGAGTAATAGAAAAGACTAGCTTGAAATTCTAGTTTTTACACTACTTTAAATGTTGTTATTTATTTTTGTCCTGTGACGTATCGGGGAATCATCACAAGAATTTTTATTTGAATTAGAAATCGTTTATGTAAGAGCATGCAAATCTTTCAAATAGCTAAATATGTTTTCTTAAAAATGCACACTACTTTGAAAACAAGGTTTTTGCAGTAATAAGCAGCAACGATTTTTCTTTTCTGCGACAACAATGTAACATTTTGAAGTAAACGAGAGAAAGGGGCCATCGCTTGTGATTTAATACATCATAAACATATTTTTTGGATTTTATTTAGAAAAGTTTTGCAAATGAAATTGTCTCTAGTTATATACTATAACAGATAACTTGCTTACTAACGTAGCATTAACACTTATTTTTAATATGAGCTTTAATTGGCCCAACTATTTCCCATAGAAATATCAACCGATTCATGATTGATTTTCTCTTGAGGACTTATTCCTAAGAATTGAAAGAACAGCTTTTTGAACTTTTAATTTAATATTTCGCCTGGACACTTCAGGCATCATCAGAGACGAGTTCTAGACTAATTGATAAAACAAAATAAATGTTATTTAAATATAAATGTGAAGTAACAAATTAAAATATTAATAACTAACGTTAAATCTAAAATCCTAAAATAATAATTACTGTACAGTATATTAATAGAGAGATTCTATCCAGTCCAACTCAAAAGATGTTCAAAAAATTTCCCATTTCGTTGTACTTGATGTTGATAACTGGTTTGTGCTTTTTTATTAAGAGCGACTCAGCCAGCCTCAAATCAAAAAAATTTCCTGCCGTGTAATATGTCAAAATTGGAAATGTCGAGATTGGGTCTGAGGGTTCCGTGTTCGTTTTTCAAATGTTCAAAGATCTTACTAGGCCTGTATCTATGTTGTGAGACACGAAGTTTGAGAGAATTAGTAGTATACCCGATGTAAGAGGCATTACAGCCATCTTTGTTACACTGAAATTGGTATACTACATGACTCACATTCTCCTTAGTCGCATTAGTTCTTTCAGAGAACATAGAAGAAAGTTTCAATGGCTTATAGTAAGATCTAAGTTTTATTCCTTTATCGTTAGATTTGGACGATGTGATATTGAATTATTTTCCTTAACCTGAAATTCTCATAATTAAAGATATCCATCTACCGTCTCCGATCTGAAAAAGAAAGTCAACTATCCCCATTAGCTTCTGCTTTTTCATCATTTTTCTAAACTCTTCTTGAACAACAGCTTCAAGACTCAAGCCGTCTAATGCACTAATAAGTGGCGCAAACGATGGACAAACAAATTTGAAACAAAAATAACCTTTGAAAGTACGAATAAAATACGGCATAGTTTGAACTTTCCTTTTTGAAAAGGTTTCAGAGCTTTAAAAAATTTAATTATAAAAATTTTTCATTAATGTGGAAATTACTCTCTTAGAATTACTTTTAATGACAATAAATATTTAAGAGTTAATGAAAAGTATAAAATGATATGAATTTCTAATAGCTGTTTAAATGACAACCGCGAAACAGTAAATTATTCCACCTTGTGGCTTCAATGTAATATTCAAAATTGAAGGATTTTTAATAAGAGCACGCGCTATAGCTATTCTTTGCTTTTTTGGCCCCCAGAAACTGTTACACCTGCTTTCACCTACTATAGTGTGGTAACCTTGTGAAAAAGAGGCTATAAACTCGTCTGCATTTGCCTCTTTCGCCCGCTTGAATAACCTTTGAAGAGACATTTAGAACAAGAAGTACATCATTTGCATTTTTCAAGCAAATACACTTTCAAATTTCAAGATTTTTGTACATGTAAAACAATTTTCTAACCTCTTCGTCTGTAGCATTTGGACGCCCATAACGAATATTTTCCATAATAGATGTAGCAAACAAAAT
The DNA here is from genome assembly GCA_015478945.1 of Trachelipus rathkii. Lineage (NCBI taxonomy): Eukaryota > Metazoa > Arthropoda > Malacostraca > Isopoda > Trachelipodidae > Trachelipus > Trachelipus rathkii. The sequence continues at coordinate 10,971 of JABUQX010131813.1, forward strand.
GGGCTCTTGATTTATAAACCCAATAAGCTTCCCTCTAACGCCATGAGGGGTTCCAATTCTCTAATGTTCTGCCGTCGACCGTTTAATACACCCTCAGAAACGTCATAAAACCTAAAAATCCACATTAATTCTTATTATTATTATTAATTATTATTAATTATTATTATTATTCATTGTTGGAGACGATGTTCCTTTGCAATGGAATGAGTGGTGAGATCTCGTTCAGCGAGATGTCGCAGTTTCGATAAATCTAACTAATTAATCAGAACAAAGATTATTTTTAATTCGGTTGCAAAAAGAAAAAAATAGAAAAGTAAATATAGTAAGTGTTCACGTAGATCGAATAAAAGTGTAAAGGGAGATGGTAGAATTTACAGATTGGCAAACAGATTTTTCCCTTTAAAAAATTAACAAACTGGTTGGATCCGAATTTTTTAAAGAAAATGAAATGTCATTCGTGGGGAAAATAACTTGCCAAATTTGAACATGAAAAACCAATAGAGCAATTCTGAGAAGATAATAGGGTATATATGAAAGTTTCGGAGCAAAAGCTTTAAAACATTTTCGAATTGGAAAAATATTATTTTAACGAAAGAAATTTTCTGAAAATGGTAAACCAAATAAAGAAATACTAGTTAAATTTGCAGCTATTTGCGATTTGGATCCAACATAAAGTTGTAATACAAATCCACATACAAGACAATATACCGAAGGAAGATATATTTTCAAGCACTTGATAAAATAATGCAAAAAAAGAATTAGGAAATTTTTTTAATAACTAATTTTCCACGAAATCTATGTTTTGCGACGATGAAATTGAATCTGCAAGCAAAATATACGTATTAAAAAGTAAATAATGGATAGTTGATGGATAATTTGAATTTATTTTGTGTGTACGGGTTTCTCTCCTCTGCGACCTAAGTCGGAACAAATACAACACATCATAAAAAAGAGAAGGAAGATAGTGAATTACTTGAATGATAAATGCAGACTTCTCAGCATCCTTTAGGAGGCTAAGAATATCATTAAACATTTTGGCATAGAAACAAACATACTAAATGATTAAATTAAGAAACATCTGAAGAGTAGAAACATATTTAAAGTATTATAACCTCTTAGAGGTACAATGTCAAAAAAATGGCGATTTCTATTTATTTTAACGAGATTATGGTAACCAATAAATAAAAAATGACGGGCCAAAAAAAAGAGGCCAAGAACAGATTCGAGGAAATGAGATTAAATAAAAAAGAAAATAACTACGAACACCTTTGAGCTTACAGAATGAAATAAAAAACCCAGAAGATGAATTGATAAAAAAAAATCAATAATATTTGCCCTTTCAAAGAATGTTTTACAGAGTGAACCCAAAATATAGTGGATGCCACTCTATATGCAATAATGTAGGCATCGCCTATACAAGGAAGAACTGAAGAAGGGCGAAAAAGGTCTGAAGGCTGCTAACAGAATGTTCGTACCTTAGAAGTTTGTTTAGAGAGAAAAACAACGTAAAATTTTGGAAATCACCAGAAAAGAAAGCACCAAATAAAATTAAAGAATAGAAGGAATGGTTTCGAAGCCGATATAGTTGTATGGGAGGGATGCCTCGAAGCTGCGAGTCAGCCAGATTGAAGGAATTAAGTTTTTTGAATCAATGAAAACCACCTATTTTTCTCTGCCGGCAACTGGAAATACGGAGAAAGATTAAGTTTTGAAGTTCTGCGATACAAAACCTTTACTTAGCAAGAAAAAGATAATGTTTAAATTAAGAGCATAAAATTCTTCATAAAAGATTTAAAACAATATTCAAAATAAATCGCAATACTTTTATTTAAAGAATAATGAATTTTATTAAGATCTCATGAAGTTTTTAAATTAATTCCTTTTAACCAACTCTTAATAATAATATAACTGCAGTACTAAACTTTCCTCAGTTTAGAAATATTCTTTCATACCTTTCAACCAAATGGGCTAAAGTAGATTTACCACCTCCGATATACCAACAATTAGCAACAACCTTTTACCATTAGGGAACATGGAGATGAAATCACTTAAAACGTTCCTGAAATAAATATTTTATTACTTCAATAATTTAAAGTTAGGTGAAAGACATTTATGGTGTTTTTCTAGGCTAACAAACCCTAAAATAAATAATTTTAATAAATAGTAAATTATATTAAAATATGAAATTTACTATAAATCTGTAAGAAATAAAAATTACTGAAATAGAATCTAGTTATAATAATAATAATAATAATAATAATAATAATAATAATATTAATAATAATAATAATAATAATAATAATATCCTGATTATTAAAAATAATAATAATAATAATAATAATAATAATAATAATAATAAAAACTTGTAAAGATTGTTTCAATATATTAAAAAATTTATTTATATTTATTTTAAAGATTTGTATTGAGGACCGCAATCAAATGCTTGTCCACTCAATATCTACAAGATAATAATAGCAACAAATTCAGAAAAGTTTTACCTGTAAAGGTCTTGTAGGATAAGCAAGTAACATTCTTGAATTCGATTATCCCCCTTCAATGAATGTAAGGAATTTGCCTCCCTCCTTTTTAGGGGGATTGTTGGAATTTCGTGATGTACTTGAAATGGAAGAAAAAAGTTTTATCCTCACTCTAAGTTATAATATAAATGTTTTAGTAATGTATAAACTAAAAATAAATTCAGATTCAACTTTAAATGTAATCAGTCTCTGGGTTATCATGTTTCAATATTCTTGAATGAAAATGAAAATCTCTCAACCATTTTTTTGTAAGATATTTTTAATTGATTTACCGCATGTAATTTTTAACCCCAAAGATTTTTTGAAGAAATTACAAAAACAAACAAAAAAAACAAATAATATACATTTAAAAACTACAAAAAGAGAAAGACTTGAAAGAAAAATTCCTTATTATTGCCATAATTTCACATAAAACCTCAATCAAAGATTCCACAACTTCGTATGAAAATATATTGAATCAAAACCAGGAAAATACATTTTTAATTTTAATGGTAACTTTTAAATCCAATTTGCCAAAAAGTTTTATATTAAAACTGTTTTCCGACAAATGCATAGCCCGGTTTGTCGATAAATTGTGCATAAAAAAAGAAAATGTTTTAAGATGCTACAAAAATTAAATTTGATTCAGGTATGCTTGCTATTAGGCGAATAATAATAATAAAAAATGAGTATAAATCCTAAAACCTAAAAAAAATTATAAATATTAAAGACCAGACCTCAAGATGAACCATTTACATAATAATATTAATGTAATGAGAACCGATATTTTTTATATTTATTAATATATATTTATATATATAATATATATTATATATATATATATATATATTATATATATATATATATTATATATTATATATAATATATATATATAAATATATAATATAGTATATATATTATATATTATATATATATATTTCTTTCTTTCTTTCTTCACCTTCCCTCTTTGCCCCAAGATTGGGGTAAGGTGCTGTACAAGCATCAGAGGAAAAGAAAAGCAGTGGAGAACATACTAAAACGTCGAAAGAAAGCCCAGCCTTACCGCCCATCTGTACCATTAATTAGTGAAGACTCGTCACAGACAGAAAATCCACCTAGAGCATCATGGGACCGCGGCGGACCCTCACGACCCTCACAATGGTAAATCGTCAATGTAAGGGTTCATCCTTGGCACAGGTGGGCCACAACCATTGCCCCATAACATAAACCCGCCCATTCCTCTCCTATCAAATGCAACGCTTTATTCTCGCCTCTGCCATACTTCCCATTTCTCTCCTTCAGACATTCGTTCACACGACTCGATCCACTTCCTCTTCGTCTCCCAGCCGGTCGTTCCCAACACACCCCTCCACTATACATCCGCTTAACCAACCGACTTTCATTCATCCTTTCCACATGACCAAACCACTCAACATACTTTCATTTATTCTCTCATTTACCCCTTTCTTCACACCACACGACTCTCTAATACGTTCATTCCTCACTTTATTAATTCTTTTCACACCTAGCATGCCCCCTAAGATTGTCCATCCGAAAACACATTGAAACTTTAGAATCTATACTTCTTATTCCAGACCATAGTCTCACTACCATACATAACACAGGTAACAACATACCCTCATGTAAGAACTCTACGCACTCAAGACTTAGTTCGCATTACATCCACCAACGATTTTAATTGCACCAGCCACCTTCCTGCCATTACAACTTTCCTACTACAGCTCTGCAATCATCCGTTCCCTTTTTCCAACAACACATACCCTAAAATATTTAAACTCAGACACTTGCTCCAGCTGCTATCATCTAACATAAGTTCACACTGAGGACTGTCCTCACTCACAACCATACATACTCTTATCTACGTTTACTTTCAGACCCCCTCCTTTTACACATACCCTGGCAAATCTCTCCACCAATCCTCTCAAAACTCTCTTCAGACTCGCCGCACAGAACCAAATCATCCCGCATATAATAGGTAGGGCCCCTCCACTCATCTCCATTCTCCATCATTCTAAAACCATTTCCTGCCATCCCCACCTCGAATTCTTTCATAACCCATCCCTATACACATTGAATAACCAAGGGAGACATAACAACAACGCCTGTTCTCACTCCGCTATTAATCTTAACCAATCACCATTGACACAATTTATTCTTACACAACGCTTTACTATCGTCATATACAATACTTTTGAATTCATTCAGAAGCCTACCACCAAAACCATTATCCACTAATAACCTGCCATAAAGGCTTCCCTATTTAATCTATCATTACGGCCTGTTGTAAATCATAAACCTAATAAATTTATTCTTCTTCTCCCTCATTTCTCAATCATTTGTTTTTCAATGTAAAGATTGATCCACACATCCTTCTACCACTCCTAAACGCACATTGTTCTTCCACCAATCAGTCCCTCAGTCACTCGACGCGCACTCTTTCGACCAAATACCAGCATATACCTTCCTACAACACTCAATAAACTAATTCCCTAATAATTTCTACAGTTCCCCCTTTTTCTCCCTTACCCTTATACAAAGGTACTATTACCGCTCTCCTCCAATCCCTTGGAACTATTACCCTGCCATAAATCGCTTTATTACACAAACTTCCAAATCCAATCAATCAACCAATCAATCGCTCCGCTCTTGATCATTCACCTAAAGTAATTTCATCTATACGCTGCAGATTTACCATTCTTCAACTTTCTTCACCCTTAACCCATTACCTCCTCCTTACTTAATAACCTCAATCCCCAAAATACCTATTCCTTCTTGCATTGCACCATCAAAAGCCACACACAGTTCACCTAGAACACCTCATCATTAACTGTTAATATTGTGCAGATTTTCGAAGTGTTGCTTTCCACACTCCCTCACAATCCTTTCTCAGTTACAAAGCACCATCCGCTATTCCATTATTCTAAGGCAGATTCCCCTTATTTTTCATTCTTAACCTTTTCGGCTTTCCTTCCAGAAGAGCTTCCTATTTCCTTGTATGTCCTCATTCATTCCTCCTGCCAAACTGTTCATTCACCTCTTGTGCTCTCCTATGTATACAACTTTTAGTGATTTCTTTTTTCCTCCTTATATAATTCCAAGCATCTTCTTTTGAAACTTCATCATTTGCTTTTTAGTACATTCAACCACGCTTTCTTTTTTACCTTTAAACCGCTTTTCATACACCTCTTTCAATCACTCATTTCCGCTGTTAATCATTCTTATTCCTAACTTTTAGCACATGCCACACACTTCCTTTGCACTATACTAACAATTGCCTTCGCTTTTCATTGCCCCCAGATTGTCATCATGATCAACTGTGTTACACATTCACGCGGATTTACTAGCGAAGCGCTCTTACATACTTATCTTATTACTACTTTGCTCACTTAACTTCTCACTCTTATTTTTACCTACTTCCTTTCGTATCAACTTCCTCTCTCCATCCAAGCCCCCACTACTTAATTTTACATAGAACAACATAAAGTTCCGATAATCCATTCCTAAAGCCCTTCATGATTTACATCCACACATACTTCAAACATTCCTTCTTCACCACAACAAAATCAAATCATACTTTTCACTTCGATACATCTCTACCTAACCAACTCTAGTATACTAATGGATACTCTTGTGTTTAAAGAAAGTATTACTTACACACATACCTTTCTGCTTCACAGAAAATCAATCAACATCACCTTCTACCATTCATTTTCTCCCCTACCCAAACCACACTGTTATATAATACCATCCCTTTTTTTTGATCACCTATCCAACCATTCAGGTTTCCCAACACTATCAAGCTGAAGCTCCTACTCACCCCATGCCAGAACATCATTCAAAATTTCCCAAAAAATCGTACTGCTCTTTCAGCGTTTTCCCTCAGATGGACCATACGTCACAACCACACTCACCTTGAACCTTTTCAAACTTAAAATTTAACGCATTAGAATTCTAGGACTCACACACACAAAGTCTACGATAGCTTTGTACCACAGGTCACTCATGCAAATTTGCAACTCCTTCTCTCCCTCTCATTCATTTCTTCCACCCCAGCACGCACACATTTCACATCAACACCACTCAATTTCACTTTTCCTTTCATCTTTGGTTCAGTCACAGCGAGCAAATCAATTTGCCCTTTCTAAATACATCCATCACCTCTCTCCTCTTCTCCTCAACATTTAATCCTCTGACATTCCATGAACCCATACGATTCATACAATTTCGCCGAAAGTTAGAAGGTCGTTTACGGCGATCACGACCAACTCCGAGCATTGCCATCAGCATTCCTAGCAAGAGATAGGTTGGTAGTGGGCAGCCAACCCAACTAACCACCGCCCTTAATTCGACTTCTACGACACGGCAGGACATACGAATGTGGGAAATTCTTCCCCCCGCACACCAGGGATATGAGTGTAGGGAATGTCTGGTAAGGTGTTATCTAGAAGTGGGGTGTTTGTACTTTAATCATGTGGTATATGATATGTGGATAATGAGTGGTAGTATATATATATATATATATATATATATAATATATATATATATATATATATATATATATATATATATATATATATATATATATATATATATATATATATATATATATATTAAGGGATGGTGCCGAATACCGAATACTTCGGCTAAAAAGTATTCGCGAATACGCGAATATTCGGCGAAATAATCACTTCGCTATTCGGCCCGAATAGTTATTTTCAAAAAGTTCGGTCATCCTTTTAGGGAAAAATAAAGAAAACTTACACTGGTCAACAAAAAGGTGAATTTTTCTTGGATGGACTTTTGTAGCAGATATATAGTAATTCGGAGGTGTGATTTCCATATATATTCTCGGATTTGCTGTATCACATCCCGTTTTCGTGCAATCATGGATCCCTATTTTTGCATATTCCCTAGGAATGACAAAACTCATGTGCGCACTACGTAGGCTGTATAGACGTTTACCTTCCTCATGATATCTACAGTAGCAGCAAGTTTCCTGCGGTCGATATTCGGGAAGCATGTGGTAACTTAGTACGTCTAATGTATGGATGCCAATGACCTGGATGATGTCTATCATCCATCTGAAATATAGTCGGATGGTCCGTCATTGTTCACCCAGGGTGAACTGAACGATCTTGTATGAAGAGTTTATTTGCCGAAGTTGTATTGAGCTGTTGGCTTCGAGGTTGCATGAAAAATGACTACTGGACCATGGCACAAGAGAAATATTTTATCGTAATAGAGAAGCAGAGCTGCGGAGGCTCTTCCAGTCAGAATGGTAACCTTGTGTATTTGCAGTGAAGTTTGCAGGCCTACTACTCGCTATGGGACTCCAGCATACGATGCAGGTGAGTGCGACTTTTTATTGACACTTCCAAGAGCAGTTTAAAAGTGTTTATTTATAGTTGTATTATATGTTTAACATATACTCTATCAAAACAATGTATCATATCATTGGGATTTGTTTCTCTCCCTTCATTATCCAAATATTATATATATATATATATTATATATATATATATATGATATATATATAAATATATATTATATATATATATATATATATTAATATAATTTATATATATAATATATATATATATATAATATATATATAATACTGTATATATCCGCAATATTGTGATAGACCCTCTTGAGAAAGGTAAAAATCATAAAATTTTACAAATCTGTTTACCCACACAATATCTCACAAATGGGATGATTTGATATGCAAAAACCGATTAAATTTTTGGAATCAGCCATCAATAATCATTGCGAAACCCCGTCCAAGAAATTTTATGTTTACCAGGTGTTATATACAAAGTAATAAAACAAAAAGTTAATAACTATTTCTTACCTATAGGCAAACGCATTCACAATATAAAAATAATTAAATGAAAATTGAAAAGTTTCGTAGTTAAAGAAATTAACTAAACTTCATTTGAATAAGTTCTAAGGTTAAAATAACAGAACATTAGCAGTTCTCCATTTTCAGGGGATAACTATTTCTTGTGGCTTCATAATATATTTCCTCCTGTTCTTAATATTCTTTCACTTTCGACTGATGACGGTGGAGCTGAAAGGTATTTTATTGCTAGTTTTTTCAAATTCATAAACTATTTCCAATGTTTTTTTCTAAATTTTATTGAAGGGAATATCATGTCTTCACTGGTCTCAAAGTATGCAAACTTATATATTTGTTTATTTCTTGATGTAATTCCGTTGTAGCCTTTTACTTTTATGAACAATAATCACAGCGTCAGAAGAATGGGACTTTTCTTTTTGCACTCTCACTTTCTTTTCTGTATGACGATTTTGATGCCACAATTTCTTTAAAAACAATCCATTAAAGAAGTGAATGGAACCTTCAGCTTCACTTTCCCCACTACTTGAATCATCGTCAGCAGAAGAAGAGGCAGGAGCTAAATTTTCATGCATTTCTTTCATGCCTCAATGACTTTATGAATTTCAAAGATTCATGTTGAAAAATTAGCTT
>JABUQX010131813.1:25000-30574 GCA_015478945.1 Trachelipus rathkii
AAAAATGAGAATGGTAGGAAGGTGATTGATTTCTTGAAGAGAGAGGTATGTGTGTAGTAATTACTTCTTTAAACACAAGAGTATCCATAAGTATACTAGAGTTGTGTAGGTAGAGATGGTATCGAAGTGAAAAAGTATGATTGATTTTTGTGTTGGTGAAGAAGGAGAATGTGAAGTATGTGTTGGATGTTAAATCAGTGAGGGGTTTAGGATGGGATTATCGGATCATTTATGTTGTTCTATGTAAAATTAAGTTAGTGGGGGCTTGAATGGAGAGGAAAGGGATAAGAAAGGAATAGGTAAAAATTAAAGAGTGAGAAGTTAAGTGAGCAAGAGAATAAGATAAGTATGTAAGAGCGCTCGCTAGTAAATCGGTTGAATGTGAACAAGTTTGAAACTGAACAAATCTGGGGGCAAAATGAAGGAAGCAATTGTTAGTAGTGCAAAGGAAGTGTGTGGATGTGCTAAAAGTAGGAAGTAAGAATGTTAACAGCGAATGGTGAAATGAAGAAGTGATCCAATGGGTTAAAAGAAAAAAGAAGCAGTGGTTTAAATGTACTAAAAGCAAATGATGAGTTTCAAAAGAAAGATGCTGGAATTATTATAAGGAGGTAAAAAAGAAATACTAAAAGGTGTATACTTAGTAAGGGAAAACAAGAGGTAAATGAACAGTTTTGGAAGGAGTCGGGGTGACGCTTACAAGCGCACTTTGAAGCTCTTCTGGAAGGAAGCGCGAAAGGTTAAGAATGAAAATAAGGGGAATTTGCTTAGAATAATGAATAGGGATGGTGCTTTCGTAACTGATGAAATGGATGTGAGGGAGTGTGGAAAGAAACTTCGAAAAAATCTGCACAATATTACAGTAATGAAGAAGGTTTTAGTGAATGTGTGTGGGTTTTGATGGTGCAAGAAGGAATAGGTATTTTGGGGATGAGGTCATTAGTAAGGAGGAGGTAATGGGTAGAGTGAGAAAGTTGAAGAATGGTAAATCTGCAGGTATAGATGAAATTAAAGGTAGGGAAATGATCAAGAGCGGAGACGAAAATAGGGATTGAGAGGATTTGGAAGTTGTGTAACAAAGCGTTTATGGAGGGTATAGTTCCAAGGGATTGGAGGAGAGCAGTAATAGTACCCTTATAATAAGTGTAAGGGAGAAAAGGGATGTAGAAATTATAGGGGAATAAGTTAATTGAGTGTTGTAGGAAGGTAATATGCTGGTATTTTGGGTCGAAAGAGTGCGTCGAGTGACTGAAGGGACTGATTGGTGAGAACAAGGTGCGTTTAGGAGTGGTAGAGGATGTGTGGATAAATCTTTACAATTGAAACAATGATTGAGAAAATGGGGAGAAGAAGAATAAATTATATTTAGGTTTTATGGATTTACAACAGGCGTATGATAGAGGTAAATAGGGAAGCTTTATGGCAGGTGATTAGTGATATATGGTGTTTGGTGGTAGGCCCTTCCGAATGGAATCAAAAGTATGTATGAACGATAGTGAAGCGTGTGTAAGAATAAATGGTTGGTCAATGGTGATTGGTTTAGGATTAATAGAAGAGTGAGACAGGGTTTGTGTTATGTCTCCTTGGTTATTCAATGTGTATTGGATGGGGTTATGAAAGATTCGAAGTGGAGATTGGCAGGAAATGGTGTTAGATGATGGAGAATGGAGAGGAGTGGAGGGTGCCTACCTAATTATATGCGGATGATTGGTTCTGTGTGGCGAGTCTGAAAAGAGTTTGAGAGAGATTTGGGAGAGATTTGGCAGGGTATGTAAAAGGAGGGGTTCTGAAAGTAAACGTAGATAAGAGTATGGTTATGGTTGTGAGTGAGGACAGTCCTCAGTGTGAAGTTATGTTAGATGATAGGCAGCTGGAGCAGTGGTCTGAGTTTAAATATTTAGGGTAAATTTGATTTGGATGAAAAGGGAACGGATGATGCAGAGTGTAGTAGGAAAGTTGTGATGGCAGGAAGGTGGCTGGTGCAAATTAAATCGTTGGTGAATGTAAAGGGAAATAAGTTTGAGTGCGCTAGAGTCTTACATGAGGGTTATGTTGTTAACCTGTGTTTTATTGTATGGTTAGTGAGACTTATGGTCTGGAATAAGAAGTATAAGATCTAAGTTTCAATGTGGTTCAGATGACAATCTTTAGGGGCATGCTAGTGTGAAAAGAAATTAAATAAAGTTGAGGAAATGAACGTATTAGAGAGTTGTGTGGTGTGAAGAAAGGGGTAAATGAGAGAATAAATGAAAGTATGTTGAGATGGTTTGGTCATGTGGAAAGGATGAATTGAAAGTCGGTGGTTAAGCGGATGTAAGTGGAGAGAGTGTTGGGAACCGACCGGCTGGGAGACGAAGAGGAAGTGGATCGAGTCGGTGAACGAATGTCTGAAGGCGAGAAATGTGAGTTTTGGCAGAGGCGAGAATAAAGTGCATGATGGTGAATGGCGGGGTTTTGTAATGGGGGCATGGTTGTGGCCCCACCTGGGCCAGGGGAATGAACCCTTAACATTGACGATTTACCCATAGTGAAGGTCCGTCGCGGTCCCATGATGCTCTAGGGTGGATTTTCCTGACTGTGACGGCTCTCACTAATTAATTGGTACAGAGGGGGCGTAAGGCTGGGCTTTCTTTCGACGTTTGTTTTCATGTTCTCCTACTGCTTTTCTTGTCCGATGCTTGTACAGCACCTTACCCCCAATCTTGGGGCAAAGAGGAAGGTGAAGAAAGAAAGAAAGAATAAATATATTATATATTATATATATATATATATTATATATATATATATATATATATATATATATATTATATATATATATTATATATATATATATATATATATATATATTATAATATATATATATATTATATATTAATATATATATAAAAATATCGGTTCTCAGTACATTAATATTTATTATGTAATGGTCATCTTGAAATCTTAGTCTTTAATATTTATAATTTTTTTAGGTTCTCAAATTTATACTCAATTTTTTTTATTATTATATATTTCGCTAATTTAGAGCATACCTGAAATCAAAATTTAATTTTTGTAGGCAATCTTAACATTTTTTTTTATGACATTTATCCGACAAACCGGCTATGCTTGTCGGAAACCAGTTTAATATTAAAAACTTTTTTGGCAAATTTGATTTAAAAAGTTACCATAAAATTAAAATGTATTTTCTGTTTGGTTCAAATATTTCATATGAAGTTGGTGAATCTTTGATTGAGGTTTTCATGAAATTATGGCAATATAAGAATTTTTCTTCAAGTCTTTCTCTTTTTGTAGTTTTAAATGTATATATATTGTTTTGTTTTTTGTTTTTTTTTTTAAATTTCTTCAAAATCTTTGTTAAAAATTACATGGGTAAATCAATTAACAAATATTTACAAAAAAATTGGTTCAGTCTCATTTTCCAGTGTCATGAATTTTGAACTTACAAACCCAATTATTGAAAACATAAACTTGAAGGAATTTATTTTTTGTGTTTATATATTAAAATTTTTGTATTTATATCATGAAGTGACGAAAACTCATTTGTTTTTTCGTTTGAAATACATCAACGAAATTCCAACAATCCGCCCTAAAAGGAGGGAGGCGATTTCCTTACTAGACGTTGAAGGGTAATTTCGGATGCAACTCTGTTACCTTTGCTTATCCTAGCAAGACCTTTACAGGTAAAACTCTTTCGGAATTTGTTGCTATTATTATCTTGTAGATATTGAGTGGACAAGCATGATGCGATCCTCCAATACAATCTTTAAAATATATATAAATAAATTTTTTTATATATTGAAATAATATTTACCAAGTTTTTATTATTATTATTATTATTATTATTATTATTATTATTATTAATTATTAATTATTATTATTATTATTATCATTATTATTATTATTATTATTATTATGTTTATTATTATAATTATTTATTATTATTATTAACTAGATTCTATTCAGTAATTTTTTTTTCTTACCAGATTTATAGTAAATTCATATTTTAATATAATTTACTATTTTTAATTAACCATTATTTATTTTAAGGGGGTTGTTTAGGCCTAAACACACATATATGTCTTTCACTAACTTAAAATTATTGAAGTAATAAATCTTTATTTCAGAACGTTTAAGTGATTTCAGTCCTCCATGTTCCTAATGGTAAAGTTTGTTGCTATTGTTGGTATATCTGGAGGTGGTAAATCTACTTAGGCCCAATTGGTTTGAAGGTTAATGAAAGAAATTTTCTAACTGAGGAAAGTTTAGTACTGCAGTTTATATATTATTAAGAAGTTGGTTAAAGAATAATTAAACTCAATGAGATCTTAATAATTCATTATTCTTTATAAAAGTATTGCAATTTATTTTTGAAATTGTTTTTTAATCCTTTTTTTATGAAGAATTTATGCTCTTAATTTAAACATTATTCTTTTTCTTGCCTAAGTAAAGGTTTCGTTCCGCAGAATTCAACTTAAATCTTTCTCGTATTTCCAGTTGGGGCAGAGAAAATAATGGTAGTTTTCATTGATTCAAAACTTAATTCCTTCATCTGGCTACTCGAGCTTCGAGGCCCTCTCCCATACAACTATATCGGCTTCGAAACCATCCTATATCCTTTAATTTTATTGGTGCTTTCTTTTCTGGTGATTTCCAAAATTTTACGTTGTTTTTTCTCTCTAAACAAAACTTCTAAAGGTACGACATTCTGTAGAGCCTTCAGAACCTTTCGGCCCTCTTCAGTTTCTTCCTTTGTTAGGGATGGCCTTACATTATTGCATAGAGTGTTGCATCACTTATTTGGGTTAACTCGTAAACTATTCTTGAAAGGGCAAATATTATTGATTTTTTTTCTTATCAAAATTCATCTTGGCTGGGTTTCTTTATTTCATTCTGTAAGCTCAAAGGTGGTCGTAAGTTATTTTCTTTTTTATTTAATCTGCATTTCCTCGAATCTGTTCTTGGCCTCTTTTTTTTGGCGCGCGTCATTTTTTATTTATTGGTTACCATAAATCTCGTTTAAAATAAATTAGAATCGCTCTTTTTTTTGACATTGTACCTCTAAGAGGTTATAATACTTTAAATTAATGTTTCTACTCTTCAGATGTTTCTTAAATTTATCATTTAGGTATGTTTTGTTATGCCAAAATGTTAATGATATTCTTAGCCTCCCTAAAGGAGTGAGAGGTCTGCATTTATCATTCAAGTAATTCACTAATCTTCCTTCTCTTTTTATGATGTGTTGTATTTGTTCGACATAGGTCGCAGAGGAGAGAAACCCGTTACACACAAAATAAATTCAAATGTATCATCAAACGTATCCATATTTTACTTTTAATACGTATATTTTGCTTGCAGATTCATTTCATCGATCCGAAAAACATAGTTTCGTGAGAAATAGTTATAAAAAAATTTCCTAATTCTCTTTTTTTGGCATTATTTTATTCAAGTGCTATGAAATATATCTTTCCTTCGGTATATTGTGATTTGTATGTGTGGTTGTTATTACAACTTATGTGATCCAAATCGCAAAATTAGCTGCAAATTTAACTAGTATTTCTTTTATTTGGTTTACCA
>JABUQX010131814.1:0-17500 GCA_015478945.1 Trachelipus rathkii
CCCGGTTTTATGGTTGCTAAAGTTGTTAAATCAATCACGGAAAGCGTACCCGTTGATATTAAGCTGCAATGCAGACAACACATCAAAAATAATTGCAGAAAATAAAAAAATATTACAGCAATTTTGAAGACTCTTCTTTGTGGACCCAAGACTTTAAGAGGTGGTAAGACCTTATGAGGGGAATACCTGAAGACCAATAAGCTGGCAGAAGTTTAGAATGTGGTGATGAATTCGAAAGAACATATTCAAGGACAGAAGGATGCCGTCTCCGATGATTAAAAATGAACTGATCAATTTTGTGTGGAATTATCATAAAAAACATAATTGTCTGCAAATTTTTTTTTTGTATCTACTCCTAATTGGCAGATGAAACTGCGATTGGCTTGGGGCAGCCTCTGAACAATTATCTAAAGCATTAAGGTTTTTATGTTGAAAAAATGACTGTTCGAGAATAATTTCTGGGTTTTAGTTTGAAGTTCTTAAACCATTGCCAAAACGATTAATTTGTTTTGTAGTGGCCTTCAGCTGAGTCTATGTGTTGGTCAGGGGTACGACAGCTGTACAGCATTGGCAAGATACAATAGGTTTCAAAAAAATGAAAGTTTTTACTGTTTCACTGTATTTAATTTGGTCATTAATGACCTAAAATATTCCGGAAATTTGAAAAACTATTGCTACAATAAAGATAAACTTTTTTCAGAGACTAAAACCTAAAAGAAAATACATTCCTAACTTGCTTCAACTTTGTGAAACTTATTACTATTATACTATTGCTATTTTCCATACAAAGATATTAAAAATTGTTGATAACAATTAAAACAAGAAAACAGCTTTTCTATTATTCCGTTCGGCAACAAGATACAATGTTATTTTCCTTCTGTAATAATAAATATTTTGCTTTTAGTTTTTTCATTTCAATAACACATTATTCAAACAAAAAAAATATTTACTCCTTGGCAGTACTTGGACCATAATTAAAGAATTGAAGGTTGTCAAAACCAAACCACACCCAAATAATTGCTGATCTTGTCTTTTATTCGCCAATGCGACATTTCATGAGTTCCTAGTAGAAACTTAACTCACTCCAGAAGTAAACAAACATAAAGCAACCATCCTGCTGTTCTCAAGGAATACTGCCGTTCTATATCGTGCCCTTATTTCAGACTCACTTTCATCCTCTTTTGGAGGGACTAGATTTCAGAAAACAACGCCAGCATTTTATCTTTTCATCTGCATCCGTTTCATGTTGGTTCCTGTAGGCAGTTTGGTTTTCAAAAAACGTTTTCAGAGTTTTATAATCTTTATATCAACAAAATTCACATATTGAAACTGACCTATGGTATACCTTGTGGTTGGAAAAAAATGGATAAGTAAAAGTTGAAAGACTTGAACTTAATGATAAGTCATCCTTTTTTCCTCAAATTAAAACCTGTCTATTAATTGCAGTAATGGAGTTACTGTGTCTAATCAGTATCTTGAAAGGTCTTTTTCAGTACTTGCAGAAGAGTAAAGACTTGTTAGAAACAATGAAGAAAGACAGGCTTAATGGACTATGTAGGATAAGTATTCATAAAAATAGTAAGTCAAAATTGAACGAATTGAAACAAAATAATTGCGAAATCTGCTGAAAACCCAAGCGCCTAATGCTAGCTTCAGATTCTATCATTAGCAACACCACACCGCACCAGCCAACCGTCCATAAGTCATACCTTTACGTCAAATAGGTATTTTTTATTTTTACGCCTTTCAGAAAGAACACAAAATTTTTGAACTACAACTTTTCTAGACATATTTCGCAGCATCTTGTATATTCTGAAGTAACTTTTTATACTGTGATATAACCCATAAGTCAGTCCCGGTGTGCCACACACAATAATAAAAAACAAACTGATTAGTTTAAACACACATATTATATATATGAGAGAGAGAGTAGTATATATATATATATATATATATATATATATATATATATAGGTATATATATATATATATATATATATATATATACATATCACCATTTCCAGCCCCCCCCCTAAACGAAATCCTGCCTACGCCCATGTATATATATATTAGACTTTCAAAAAAAAATGTAAATAAATTTTGTTCCACATGACCATTTTTGTTCCTTCTGCTTAGAAACTTGAAAACAAATCAATATTAGCCGAAAGTATTAATATTTAAGGATCCCGAAAACAAACTGAAAAACGAATTTTTTAAAAAGTCTGACTTCTCTCAGTTTTTTAATGGAATTATTCACTTGAGCAAAATCATATAGCTCAGTGAGGTATAAAACTTGTAACTGAATTTACAGTAATTCAAAAATAATTTCTATAGTTTACTAGTACGCGATGAATATTTGTTATTGCCAGGCCCATAGTTGTATAGAATTTCCTCTCCAATATTTATTGCATAAAAAGATATACCAGGATTTCCAATATTTAAAACAATTTTGGTCAGAACATCATTACCTAATTTATATATCTCCTAAATGAGTTATCTGATTTAGTGGCATCAGTGATATATATATATATATATATATATATATATGAGATATATATATATATATATATATATATATATATATAGACTTCTAAAAAAAAATTAAATAAAATTTTGTTCCACATGACCATTTTTGTTCCTTCTGCTTAGAAACTTGAAAACAAATCAATATTAGCCGAAAGTATTAATATTTAAGGATCCCGAAAACAAACTGAAAAACGAATTTTTTAAAAAGTTTGACTTCTCTCAATTTTTTAATGGAATTATTCACTTGAGCAAAATCATATAGCTCAGTGAGGTATAAAACTTGTAACTTAATTTACAGTAATTCAAAAATTATAATTTCTATAGTTTACCCTAGTACGCCATTTATATTTGTTATTGCCAGGCTTATTTCTTTATTGAATAAAAAAGATATGCACCTTGTATCACAGTTTCAGAAAAACAATTTAAATGTAATTTGTTTCTCTCTACTCTTTATTAAAATTCCCAAAATGAGTTAATTGATCTTAGTGGCATTATATATATATATATGTTGAGAGAGTGAGATATATATATAAGATGAGGCATATATATATATATATATATATATATATATATATATATATATAGAGAGAGAGAGACTTTCAAAAAAAAATTTGTAAATAAATTATGTTAAAAATTACCAAGTCAGTTCAGTCTGAGTTGGAACTTGAAAAAAAAAAAAAAAAAAAAAAAAAAAACAAATCAATATAATAAGTGTTAATATTTAAGATCCCGGAAAACACCCTTGGCAACGTTCCTGACCTCTCTCAGTTTTTAATGAAGTTATTCACTCTGAGCAAAATCATATAGCCCAGTGAGTGGCAAACGGTAACTTAATTTTGGTTGTGCAATTCATAAATAATTCTATAGTCACCCCTTAAAGCCCATTTATTGTTATTAAGCAGCCCATAGTTGTAAAGAATTATCTTCAATACTAACTTTTAAAGCCATGTGCAGTTTGGATTCAACATATAAAGACAATTCTTTTTGCAATTCTCAAACCACTCGACATATATAGTCTTTTGGCAAAAGAAAATGAAAGCATTCATTTGAGTGGCAATTATATATATATATATATATATATGAGGTATATGGTTATATATATATATATATATATATATATATATATATATATATATAGTAGACTTTTAAAAAAAACAAAATAAATTTTGTTCCACAGCCACCATTTTTTGTTCTTCCCAGGTGTCCTGAAAACAAACTCACAGCCAGAAAGTTTCAGAATATTTAAGAATCGAAAGAAACTGAAAATCCAAATTTTTTGTTTTTGTCGGACTTCTCTCTGGGTTTATTCCAAAAACTGGTAGCAAAATCATAGCTCCAGTGAGATATAAAACTTGTAACTGAATCTGCACAGTAATCAAAAATAATTTTTCAATTCTAGTACCATTTATTTGAAAGTACAGACCCATAGTTGTGCACAATTCCTCTCCAACATTTTATATTTCTTTTATTGCAAAAAGATATACCCAGGATCAATATTTAAACAATTTCAATATATTTGGTTTCTTGTGGTCATCATTTATATATCTCCTAAATGAGTTATCTGATTTAGTGGCATCATCATATATATATATATATAGAGAGATATATATATATATATATATATATATATATATATATATATATATATATAGTATATATAGTATATATATATATATATATATATATATATATATATATATATATATATATATATATATATAGAGAGATTTTAAAAAATTGTAATAAACTTGTTCCATGAATTTTTCGTTATTGAAACTTGAAAACATCAATATAAATTGGCTAATATTTAAGGATCCCGAAAATAAACTGAAAAACGATTTTTTTAACAAATCTGACTTCTCTCAGTTTTTTAATGGAATTATTCACTTGAGCAAATTCATATAGCTCAGTGAGGTATAAAACTTGTAACTTAATTTACAGTAATTCAAAAATTATAATTTCTATAGTTTACCCTAGTACGCCATTTATATTTGTTATTGCCAGGCCCATAGTTGTAAAGAATTTCTTCTCCAATAATTATTTCTTTTATTGCAATAACAGATATACCAGGATTTTAATATTTAAAACAATTTTTTTTGGTGGTATGCACTAGATTTCCTTTGTGGTCATCATTTATATATCTCCTAAATGAGTTATCTGATTTAAGTATATCGATATATATATATATATATATACATATATATATATATATATATATATATATAGTATATATATATATATATATATATATATATATATATATATATATATATATAGTAGACTTTCAAAAAAAAATGTAAATAAATTTTGTTCCACATGACCATTTTTGTACCTTAGCAAAAGTGAGAAAACAAATAAGGATCCCGAAAATAAACTGAAAAACGATTTTTTTAACAAATCTGACTTCTCTCAGTTTTTTAATGGAATTATTCACTTGAGCAAAATCATATAGCTCAGTGAGGTATAAAACTTGTAACTGAATTTACAGTAATTCAAAAATTATAATTTCTATAGTTTACCCTAGTACGCCATTTATATTTGTTATTGCCAGGCCTATAGTTGTAAAGAATTTCTTCTCCAATAATTATTTCTTGTATTGCATAAAAAGATATACCAGGATTTCCAATATTTAAAACAATTTTTGGTATGCAATTTGGTTTCTTGTGGTCGTCATTTATATATCCTAAATGAGTTATCTGATTTAGTGGCATCAATGATATATATATATATATATATATATATATATATATATATATATATATATATATATATATATATATATATATATATATATATATATATATATAGTGACTTTCAAAAAAAAATTATAAATAAATTTTTTTCACATAACCATTTTTTTTCCTTCTGCTTAGAAACAAACTTAAAAGCTAAGCAATATTAGCCGAAAGTATTAATATTTAAGGATCCCGAAAACAAACTGAAAAACGAATTTTTTAAAAAGTTTGACTTCTCTCAATTTTTTAATGGAATTATTCACTTGAGAAAAATCATATAGCTCAGTGAGGTATAAACCATTTAACTTAATTTACAGTAATTCAAAAATAATTTCTATAGTTTACCCTAGTACGCCATTTATATTTGTTATTGCCAGGCCCATAGTTGTAAAGAATTTCTTCTCCAATACTTATTTCTTTTATTGCATAAAAAGATATACCAGGATTTCCAATATTTAAAACAATTTTTGGTATGCAATTTGGTTTCTTGTGGTCATCATTTATATATCTCCTAAATGAGTTATCTGATTTTCATCAATTATATATATATAGTATATATATATATATATATATATATATATATATATATATATATATATATATATATATATATATATATATAGATATATATATAGTATATATATATATATATATATATATATATATATATATATATATATATATATATATATATATATATAAGACCCCTAAAAAAAATTGTAAATAAATTTTGTTCCACATGACCATTTTTGTTCCTTCTGCTTAGAAACTTGAAAACAAATCAATATTAGCCGAAAGTATTAATATTTAAGGATCCCGAAAACAAACTGAAAAACCAAATTTTTAACAAGTCTGACTTCTCAGTTTTTTAATGGAATTATTCACTTGAGCAAAATCATATAGCTCAGTGAGATATAAAACTTGTAACTGAATCTACAGTAATTCAAAAATAATTTTTTCAGTTTACCCTAGTACGCCATTTATATTTGTTATTGCCAGGCCCATAGTTGTAAAGAATTTCTTCTCCAATACTTATTTCTTTTATTGCATAAAAAGATATACCAGGATTTCCAATATTTAAAACAATTTTTTGGTATTCAATTTGGTTTCTTGTGGTCATCATTTATGTATCTCCTAAATGAGTTATCTGATTTAGTGGCATCAATAAATATATATATATATATATATATATATATATATATATATATATATATATATATATATATATATATATATATATATATATATATATATATATATATATAGTAGACTTTAAAAAAAAATTGTAAATAAATTTTGTTCCACATGACCATTTTTGTTCCTTCTGCTTAGAAACTTGAAAACAAATCATTATTAGCCGAAAGTATTAGTATTTAAGGATCCCGAAAACAAACTGAAAAAAGATTTTTTTAACAAGTCTTACTTCTCTCAGTTTTTTAATGGAATTATTCACTTGAGCAAAATCATATAGCTCAGTGAGGTATAAAACTTGTAACTTAATTTACAGTAATTCAAAAATTATAATTTCTATAGTTTACCCTAGTACGCCATTTATATTTGTTATTGCCAGGCCTATAGTTGTAAAAAATTTCTTCTCCAATAATTATTTCTTTTATTGCATAAAAAGATATACCAGGATTTCCAATATTTAAAACAATTTTTTGGTATGCAATTTGGTCTTGTAGTCATCATTTATATATCTCCTAAATGAGTTCTAGGATGCTTCCTACTATGAGTTAGTCTTTTTCTATGATTTATATCATATATATATATATATATATATATATATATATATATATATATATATATATATATATATATATATATATATATATATATATATATATATATATAGTAGACTCTGAAAAAAGAAAAAATTGTAAATATATTTTTGTTCCACACATGACCATTTTTGTACCTTCTGCTTAGAAACTTGAAAACAAATCAATATTAGCCGAAAGTATTAATATTTAAGGATCCCGAAAACAAACTGAAAAACGATTTTTTTTAACGTTTTTAATGGAATTATTCACTAGAGCAAAATCATATAGTTGCACGTTTGACTTATCGATAGAAAACCATTGCTCCTGGAATCTCTTGAAAACTAGAATATCGGGGCCAGTTGAAGGGCCGTATGAAAAGAATTACTGCCACATTTATTTCTTTTTATTGAATTAAAGATATACCAGGATTTCCAATATTTGAAAGTTCAATTTCGGTATGTAATTTGGTTTCTTGTGTCATCATCATTTTATATATATCTCCTGCCATCTGATTTATGGTATCAAGCATTAAGTATATAGAAAGAGCCATATTTCCATAAAAAGCAACGTTTATATATATATATATATGTATATATATATATATATATATATATATATATATATATACTGTAAATTTTTTTCCACATGACCATTATTGTTCCTTTGAATAGGACAGAACCTTAAAACAAATTAATATTTAAGGATCCCGAAAACAAACTGAAAAATGAATTTTTTAACAAGTTTGACTTCTCTCAATTTTTTAATGGAATTATTCACTTGAGCAAAATCATATAGCTCAGTGAGGTATAAAACTTGTAACTTAATTTACAGTAATTCAAAAATAGTCCCTATAGTTTCACCATAGTAGGCCATTTATATTTGTTACTGGTTTGTACCATAGTTGTAAAGAATTTCTTCTCCAATACTTATTTCTTTTATTGCATAAAAAGATATACCAGGATTTCCAATATTTAAAACAATTTTTGGTATGCAATTTGGTTTCTTGTGGTCATCATTTATATATCTCCTAAATGAGTTATCTGATTTAGTGGCATCATATATATATAAGAGTATGTTGTTGTTATATAGTATATATATATATATATATATATATATATATATATATATATATATATATATATTATACATTAAAATGCCTAAAAAAAAAATATAAACAAATTTTGCTGAGTGCGTTTTGATAAATTCTGAAAAACGATTTTTTTAACAAGTCTGACTTCTCTCAGTTTTTTAATGGAATTATTCACTTGAGCAAAATCATATAGCTCAGTGAGGTATAAAACTTGTAACTTAATTTACAGTAATTCAAAAATTATAATTTCTATAGTTTACCCTAGTACGCCATTTATATTTGTTATTGCCAGGCCTATAGTTGTAAAAAATTTCTTCTCCAATAATTATTTCTTTTATTGCATAAAAAGATATACCAGGATTTCCAATATTTAAAACAATTTTTGGTATGCAATTTGGTTTCTTGTGGTCATCATTTATATATCTCCTAAATGAGTTATCTGATTTAGTGGCATAAATTATATATATATAGTATATATATATATATATATATATATATATATATATATATATATATATATATATATATATATATATATATATATATATATATATATATATATATATATAGACTTTCAAAAAGAAAATTGTAAATATATTTTGTTCCACATGACCATTTTTGTTCCTTCTGCTTAGAAACTTGAAAACAAATCAATATTAGCCGAAAGTATTAATATTTAAGGATCCCGAAAACAAACTGAAAAACGATTTTTTTTAACGTTTTTAATGGAATTATCCACTTCAGCAAAATCATATGGCTGCATGTTTGACTTGTCGATAGAATTCCATTGCTCCTGGAATCTCTTGAAAATAAGAATATCAGGGCCAGTTGAAGGGCCGTATGAATGCTTAAACACCTTATTAAGACAAACTTCATAGATGTGATGCCGATGAACAAAGTACATAAGCTCTCTCCCAAGACCTTTTTCAAAAAGGGCACACTCTCCGATATGAATCCTGGTGTTCGACGGTGTAGTGTCGAACGACAGTCCTCGCACTCAAGCTTCCAATAGGTGTTCCTTAATTACGTTCAAGCATACTCGCGCAATCTCCTTGCCAGTTCCGATAGAAACCTTGCGAATGCCGCGTAATTTTTCCTTACCGTCACCAGAGACGAGAACAGCAATCTGCTCAACACTTTTCGTACTTTGCTCGATGTCTGGTAAGAGCTTACCGTCCCAATGCAAAACAAGGGAATGGCCTGGGCAAAATTCTTAGGACTGATAACAGTCAGCCGTTCAAACTTTCCTGTGTGACTGGCGCGTGCGGTACATTGTGCTTGAAATGGACAGTTCATTCAGATCATGACCTAGAGCTTTAGTTGTTACAGCATAAGGTACTCCATGAAGCTCGAATGGAAATGGGAAATATTCAGCAAATCATAGGTAGCTGGCTGCCACGTCTTGTGTGACTCAATTCTTTGGTCGTTTCTTGGTACTTTTATTAGAGAAGGATGCAGCAAATTCAATCTCAGGATCGGTGTTATCCGAGTCAGTCGATGACGAATTTTTATCCATTAGAACTACAGTCTCATTAACCGATTCTCGAAGCTTAATGACCTTCTCCTTAATCTTCTCTAGTCTCTTCCTTTTCCCAGTCTCCTTTCGGTGTTGAGTCATGTCGACCGAACCAATGCTGCATGACTTGGGATTTTCACGCTGCATCTCAAGAAAGCGAATGTCTTCTTGATTCTTCATCATCTCCTTGGCTTGTGAATGTGCAGTATTCATTGTTATTTTCAATATCATCCTTAAATATCTTCTCCTTTGCTCGGTAGTATTCATTTTCTTACATTTGTTCTTCACATGCACGTCGCATTTCTTGAGAAGTGATTCCATCTTCCTTAAATGCGGAGTCGGCGCGTAGTTGGGATTTGCTCGTCCAAAACATGAGAATGGCATCTGTAAATTTAAGTATTTGGTAATGTCCCAATTTTCACCCTTTGGTGGTAAAAGTATTTTGATACCTGTAGCTTGGTAGGGGACTTGGTATGACGGTAGCATCTTAATGGCCAATAAGAAATATTTTCTTTGCTCTGGTAAGTGCCTGAAAAAAAGGAATATATATATATATATATATATATATATATATATATATATATATATATATATATATATATATATATATATATATATATATATATATATATATATATATATATAATTTTTATATATTTATAATACCTCAGGAAAGGACAGGAAAAGTGCAATGCAAGGCTTAAGCAACTCTAATGGAAGCGGGGAAGAATAGAAGAAGAAGCCAGGCAGCTCAAGTAAATTGCCTGGGGTGTTGGCACGTAAAATTGGAATAAACATCCGGCTGAGTCTTTAACAAGTTGCCCCTATAGAGGAGGCCACTAAGGTTTTCCTACAACAACACGAAACTAAGCACTTGTAAGCTATGTTATAAGCTTTGTAAGAGTAGTTAGGCTGCTTAGGTAAGTCATACTATAATGCCTAGTAGGAATACTATGCATAAATTGGTGCCACAACGCCGTATCCGGGACATCGGCTTCCGGAAAGGCACCTTTAAACAACGTCTCCAAACGCATAGCGTAATCACTAAGGGTCTCATCCGTGCGCATGGCTGCATTGTAAAATTGGCCACGTTTCTCTTCAAGCGTTTCTGACTTCTGAGGAGTCACCCATTCGCGTAATCGTCCCACTACTGAAAGGTATTTTTCTCCCCTGTTTATAACACATCATAAACCCTCTGAGTAGTTATGGAACAGATGAGGCGATAGCAGCGATTTCTCAAAAACTATTAGAGGTATCGTTTTAAAACTTGGTATATGTTCTATATAGGTATTAAACTGATCACACGCGAAATTTCAAGTCTCTAGGATGTATATAGGGGGTACCTCCCCCAGAGAGTGAAGGTGAAATATGTCGCTTACAGCCTTTTGCCGCGTCCAATCCCGAATGAAGATTAGGCCTAACGTTCTTCCGTGAGTGTAATTGATCACCGCCGAGTTTTGGTGACCGTAGGTCACCCCTAAGTGGGTGCTGCCCCCTTAGCGCCAAGGTCAAATTCGCCCTGAAAACCATGTTAGGCTTAACGTATCAGGCTAAAATTTGTATGTAAGCTATATGATAACGTAATCTCGTAGGAGACGAGATTACGTCCCTCTGCATCCCCCCGTATGTGGGACGTAGCCCCCTAAAATTAATATGCACCGTGAGAGGACTGAAACTTGAGAAAGGATTCGGTATCGGAGTCCAGAGACTCGGAGGGGAGTCCCTCCTGAAAAAGAAATGCATGGAATGCAAAACAAAGGAAGAATGAGGAAGGAGGATTCAGAGTCAGAGGAGTTGGTACTGGCACTGGTGCTGGAGCCGGTGCGGTGCCGAGTTAGTAAACATTCGTTTAATACTACAATAGTCCACTTATGTCTCACATAAGCTTTCTCGCCCGAACATGTACATGCGAGTAGAGAAGGAGTCTGAGTGTTCCGGTGCTGGGTGCGGTGCCGAATTAATAAATAATCGTCTAGTCCCATATTAGGATCAAAATATATGTTTATAAGGACGTAGAAGTCGAATATGAGGGTTGCAAGTTCGTAAATAAATAAATAAATATATAACAAACGAAAAATTCAATAACAAAATCCTAGATGTGCAACATCGATTCTGTCTTTTAGTGTACTTTAAACAATTTAAAAAAAAAAATTTAAATTAATTTTTCAAAAATGTTTAAAAAAATTAAAAAAACGAAAATAAAATTTTTTTAGTTTATAACTTAAAAATTCATGTTTTATATAAATCAAACCTCCCAGCCTCCCCAACCACCCCAACATCCCCTTACCCCTCGCTACCCTCCCATCTATGATCTATTGATTCATTGATCTATTGATTCATGTCATATTTTGTATAACATAACACAAAACGTTCTTTTATACTGACCAACGAATATATGCTAATGTGACAAAGTTTTCACATCAATAATGCTAACATGCCATAATCTGAACTAAGAATATAATGTAACAACGACAAACCTTAACACGCTTTTGGACACGAATAACCGCTAGTGATAGCAAAGTTCATACTTAACAGCCAGTAAAAGTAACTCAGCAAGTGGAAAACCTTAAATCGGTTAAATAGAAAGTATCACAAGTAGACCTCGAACGCCGAAAGCTGTACTGTTGGTGATCGGAAGAAAAGAATGAGATTCCAGATTGGTCTAAGAAGTGAGCGTTAAGAAGGGTTTCCAAAGAGATAGAATACAGGTGAGAGCTATAGGCGATAGTTAGATGGGATCAGAGCGGCTTCTTTTTCGGAATAGGTTGGACATGTGCGTGCTTCCAATGAGGGAAAGTGTTAGTATTGAGACATAGAGAATATAGTTGAACGAGGGGAGGGGCCAGCTCGGAAGCACACTCCCTCAAAACTCGGGGAGGAATGCCATCCGGCCACCCGCCTCCTGAATTGTCGAAGTAGATCTCAGGAGCCCACAATCTGATAAACTCTCTTTAATTTGCAACAAATTGAAGGAGAGGAAGATAAACATAATTGATTTTCTGAATATAATTCGTGCAAATTCTAGAAATAAATATATTTATGATAATCCTTTAGATTTAATACATACAATCCTACACACATAAGAGTTATCAACTGAAATAGTAATTGCAATTTCCTTAAACGATAATATTAAACAACACCAAGTAAAATCACCACAAATAAAATAACACAGAGGAAGCACATTATTAAATATCATTTGTTCAAATAACGCAGAGAAACACCATATCAAACATCATTAGTAAATAAGACACCTGTCAAATAAAATTATCAAATAAATAGGTACTCGATAAGTAAAAGTCACACTTTGAGAACTTACTCGTAGTTTATGTTCTTCCAATAATTTTAGTGTCCTTGTTTAATTTCTGACTAATGCCAGATAATGTTCAAAACATGACGAGCAATAATTATTCCACAAATAATAAATATAAAGTCACTTTTTAAAACTTACTCGCAAATGGTAATCTTCCAATAATTTTAATTACCTTTTTTTAATTTCGGTTGGTAACCGACACTATTCAAAACATGAGGAGCAAATGCATATGTCTGGTTAATTTTGTATGATCACTTTAGATGACAAAAGTTATAATAATAACAACTTACAAGAAACTTACAACTTCGTATCTCCAAAACTATTCATCAACTATAAGTATTTCTTACGCAAACCTTATAGCCAAATAATCAATTCCGCCTTTGCAATCTGGAGAGGCTTTCGTCGTCTTATTTAGAAGTGCGTCATTCTGACTTTAATCGATGAGGTAACTGTTTATCTTACTCTCAAATTCGTAGTCTTCAAAAATTAGTATCCAAGTATCGGCTCAAGACTTATTCCCTAAAATATATAAATATTCCATAATTAAGAAACTTCCCTTTCTTTTTTTTTCTTTTAAAACTTTACTGCTAAAAAATAATAATAACTTTTGTATAGCGGTAAATTGATTGCTAGGTATTTCAATTTTGCCCACGTTTTTTTAAATTAACAGAAGATAAATAAGTTCTCACACTACAAAAATAAACAACAATTACCTTAAAATGTGACAAAACTTAATGTTGCCTTTAATATATAAAATATGTGAAAATAATTTTTATTGGTATATAGCTATATACCGTATTTTTTAAACTACTCATTTTTATCAATAAAATGAATAAGTTATTAATAAAATAAGTTAATTAATTAGTATTCCTTTATATATAGTTATATATAATATATAATACTATATTAGGTATATTAATATATATATATATATATTATATATATATATATTATGCAGGTCTACTCACTTGTTATATATCAAAGTATTTCATACTAAGATACATACTGACATTATATAGTGATCGTGATAGGCCTATATATAAACGGTCTGGTTGGCGTACACCTCACCTCAATAGTAGATGCACCTCTGAGTATATTCCTATAAGCCTCGTGGCCATATGTAACCAACGCTGTCATACCTCACTTATTATTGGTAGAGCACACAACTGGCCTAAAACATACCTAAAAGAAATATAAAGCAATGATATGTTTTGACATACGAAGTTGAATAGTTTCTTTATGGGCTTATAGGTATATATAAATTATTGCAATCATTATACTGACTAATTATAGTCACAACATTTAATTATTGGCTGTCAGTTTATCCTCAGTCGAATACCACCTTTACTATATAATATAGTATATATATATTATAATTAATATATTAATGTATTATTTATAAATATATATTCGTAATATTCGTGATATTAAGGGTATGGATTAAATATAAGATTAGTATATAAATATCTATTAAAATATTATATTAGTATATATATATATTATTATCTAGAAATAGATATATAGATATAGGAAGATAAATTATTATAAAAATATGACAGGATATGCAAGTTATAGGATAAAATGACAATTCGATAATTGAATACATTATCTAAAAGTAGATTGGTAAGAAAATAGACATTTAAATTTATAAGTACTAGAACTTGAGAAAAGTTATGATAGCTCTATAAATACTTTCTACTCTTTCTCCTTCTTTACATTCTTCTTCTACTTACTTCGCCTCTTTTGCCATTCTCTCTCACCTCTCTACCCTTCTATCGTGCAATGAGTCTGCAATCGCTCTACTAGACTTCGAGTTGAGGTTGAAACTCCAGTTTACGTAGTAAGATACTAATTACTGATAATGAGATATACCGGGCTATGATTATGTGGATATACTATATATTAAATTAGATTAGGTTTATAATGACGCATATAGATTTATACTGTATACGTGACAGTTAAACAAAGCCTACAGGTGGATGCAGTTTTATGAATTGGAGTAGTATTATATGTAATAGTGCTGTACGAGGAGAATGTTATGTTATAAGATATAATAATATTAGATAAATATATAAATTAGAAACCAGCTAATCTATGACCATTGAAACATATATAAAGTAAAATATATATATATATATATATATATATAATATATATTATATATATTAATATATTAAAATAAATATGTTATTAATTTATAATTTTAAAATAAATGTTATTTTTATATTTTAAAATAAATAGTTATATTTTTATATATATATACTATTATATTTATATATATATATATATATATAATATATCATATAAAATTTTAGCATATTATATATTATATAATTATAATATTATATATTTAACAGTAAAATTATATAGGTTTATATATATATACTATATATAATATATATATTTTTCACTAATTTCTTTATATAGTTTTAATTTTTTTCTCTTGAGCATTATCTTTTTCAACTTTAGTAAACAGAGCTAAATAATGTATCTTTTAGGAAAATACTATTTTCCTATTCTACTAGATAATATTTAAATAAAATTCAGCTAAATTCAAAGAGGCAAATTGAATAGAATTTATTAAATTTTATTTACTTTCAATAAAGTTTTTATTATTACAATATTACTTATATTTACTTTGTTAATTTTTATTATTATTTAACTTAATTAGTTTTATAATCAGATGGGTACACGGTTGAGTTATAAAGTTATAATGTAACCATTTCATACTATGATTTCTTGTTTGTATTATATTATGTTGTTCGTTAAGGGAAGGTGTTAAAAACCTAGTGTGTGTGTGTGTATATTAGGGTGTGTGTGTGTGTTATGTTGATGTGTGTGTTGTGTTAGTATGTGTTGTATTGTGCTATGTTAGTGATGTATGTTGATGTGATGTGTTAGTGGTGTGTGTGTATAGCTTCAAGATATAAGGAGTTTAATGGTATCAACTATTATTCAATATGCTTATTATTTTATTTAGGTGACACTCAGTCAATAATGTTTGGATAAAAGATAAATTTTATTTAATGATATATAATTAAGTTATTTTGAGAGTAACCTAATAGTTTTTGGTACAATGTAGCAATGTCATTAATATTAAATAAGACTTTTAAACAGAATTTGAATTTGAGGCAAAAGAAGAATTTAACTATAAATATCCTTCAAATTAACATTAGTACTTGAAGTATATTCACTATATATATATCAAAGTAAGCTATTAGTATGTAATCCTTAGATATATAATTAACTATATATTAGAGCAGATTATTCTGAAGGAAAGGTATAGTTTAAAGAAAGTACTAATTTGAAATAAGAATCAATTAAGTATTAATTAATAATGAATTTTTAAGAGTGCATATATAATCATATCTGATGTAACATTTATAGGTGAGGTACTGCAGATAATCTTAAACTATGGAAAACTAATAGCATATTATTGTACCTTATAATTAAAATAAAATGATATTTATATAAATAATACTAAGCAAAGGTAGTATAAAGATAAATAGTATTTATGGGAATAATTAATAGTCAATATATGTGCAATTAGAAGCTTAAAAACATCTTCTGGTAGATTTTGTAAAAGTTTTGGTAAAGTTAATGAAAGGTCATATAGAGAATTATTTGGAAGATAACAGATTAGTGTAATTCATGATTAACATGGTTTTTGGAAAGGGTAGGTTATGTCAAACAAACCTTTTAGAAATTATGGAATACAATTGGCTGAGCTGCAAATTGATCGAGGAGATCCAAGCCGGATTAATATATTTAGGCCTTCAGCATAGCTTTGATAAGGGGTTCCGACATAAGGCTGTATGAAGAAGTTGAATTGCACATGTGGTATAGGTGGTAGTGGTTAACAATGGTTGGATGTAAAGAGTGATTGGTGGAAATAGAAAAGTAGTGTGTAACAAACTAAAGTGGCAATAAAGTCATCAATGGGAAATAGTGAAAGGAGTGGTGTCCCACGAGGGTTAGGGCCTGGGGCGCACTATTGTTCCTCGCATATATAAATGATTTAGACCGGGAACTTAAATGCAAGGGTTTTCTAAAGTTTGTAGATGATCACCAATAAGTGCCTTACCTCAGTTAGGAAAAGTAAAGGGATGTATAAAGATTCCAAAAATGATCTTGATAAACTTCTGAGGGTGGGCAGATAAGTGGCTAAATGAATTTTAATAGTAAAAAGTGTAAGGTCTTCAACCTAGGTTACTCAAAAGTTGTTAACTAAGATATGGAATGGGGGAAAGGACTTGAGTCTGCTGGACCCAAGAAAAAGATTTAGAGTGTGATTATAAGAAGTAATTTGAAAGTAGCTAATCAGTCCTTTGGCAGCAAGGAATAAAGCTAATGGGAAGCTAGGTATAATATATCATAATGTCGTTTACAAAGAGCAAGGGGAAGTTATAAACTCTGTATAATAGTTCATGTTAGGTCAAAGAATTAGAAAGTATTGTGCACAAGTTTGGCCCCTTTATTTGATGGAAAGACATAGATAATGCTAGAGAGAGTGGACTGTCCAGCAAAATACGGGACGTCTGGCCAGCCTAGGGAAGAGCT
>JABUQX010131814.1:20000-22299 GCA_015478945.1 Trachelipus rathkii
TATTATATTTATATATATATATTAATGTCCGGAGTTCCGGAATCACTGGACTTGAGATCCGGGCCAGTTCTTTGTGCAGACCTCGTGTGAAAATTTAAGCCGTCCAGTATTAAATCAGTTAGAACTTAGAAGTATTAGAGCAGTAAAGAAGCGCATTGAGAACTATCGGACTGGTCCCAGGGTGTTAACTATTAGAACAATCACAACGCCAATGCAATCACACAGCCCAAGACTTTGATATAACGTGACAATAGTAATACACAAGGTACGACACAAATTATAGCTGAAGTGACTGTCAGACAACTCTACAAGCCTTACGTAGAGGTTTGGCATAGTCATGAAGGCAGTTTACCGCTTAATAACTACCGTGGACTCAGGCCGCAATATGGCTTAGTCTAAAATATACTTATGATACAAACATTGATCCGCTCCAATATTTCCTTGATAAATTTGCAAAGCGAGTCGCACCTCAACAACCATGCTGCGGCAACCGATCCAAAAATTGTGAGAACGCGCTATAACTGAAAGTGATGTTTTTCTCTATATCAAGATGGCATGCCCTCATTATTTAAATGTTCTTACTGTGCTCCTAGTCTCTCGGTTCGTGGTCCTGAAGTGAAGAAAGAATTATTCAGATCTGCGTATTGTTCACGAATAGATCACAAGAATTTGTAGACTTGTTACATGATACCGCCTTCTGGAGAAATCGCGCTTCTAACAGGAAAATTCTTACTCCTTCAGCCTCTCCTCATGAGCTCTTCCCGCATACCCCAGAATATCCTTGTTGTCTACGTGCAACTCTCTCTAGCATTCTATGTCTTTCTCAATAATGGGGGGCCCACTTGTGGCCATACTCTAATTCCTTGCTAACATAACTATTATACAGTTTTCTACTTTCTTGCTCTTGTAAACGACATTGAAATTTTATTATACTAGCATTTTATTAGCTTTATTCCTTGCTTCCAAAGACTGATTAGCTACTTTCAATTTACTTCTTATAATCACACTTAATCTTTTTCTGGCTCACAGCCTTCAAGCCTTTCCCCATCGCATATGCTTAGTTTAAAAACTTTTTTGAGTAACTAGGTGAAGAACCTTACACTTTTACTAATTAAAATTCAATTGCCCACTTATCTGTCGACCTAAGAAGTTAATCAAGATCATTTTGAATCTTTATACTGCCTTTACTTTTCCTAGCCTCGAGGTAGGCACTTTGTATGCACTCCTACAAACTTAGAAATCGCTTGCATTTAAGTCCTGGTCTCAGATCATTTATTATATGAAGGAAAAATAAGTGGCCCCAGCCCTGTGTGGGACCCACTCTTTCAACTATTTCCCATGATGACTGTACACCCCATTTAGTTGTACACACTATTTTCTATTCACAATTCACTCTTTTAGAATCAACCATGTAAACTCCAACTATACACATTGGCGAATAACTTTTCTTCAATCAGCCTTAGTGTGGGGACTTATCAAAAGCTATGCTGAAGCCTAAATATATAACATCAACTCCTCGGTCAATGCAGTCAGCAATGTATTCCATAATTTCTAAAGGTTTGTTCTGACATAACTACCTTTCCAAAAACCAATGTCGGAAGTCATACAGCATATTTGTGTATCTTCCAAATATTTCTCTATATGACCTTTTAGTAACTTTACCAAAACTTTTACATCCAGAGATGTTAAGCTAGCTAGACTATAATTTCCCAAATATTCTTTACCTACTTTTCTTATAAATACTTCTCTATAAGGTACAATATATGCTGTTTTCCAGTAGAATCTGGTACTTTCAACCAACTGTCAGTCACTAAAAGTAAATGACAGTGGCTTTTAATGCTTTCTACTACCTTCCCTTTCAGAATCTAGCATATGCCATAAGTATCAGGGACATACCAGCTTTACTTGGCAGCATAGGTACCGTAGATTTAATTTCTTTTGCCTCAAATTCAAATTCTGTAGTCTATTTATCACATGCATGCCAAAACTATTAGTCTCAAACTATTTCCATTATTTTCTTAGGTACAATATTTTTGAACCAAGTAATTATAATGGTTGACGCAAGCTGCCTGATCTGAGCACACACACACACACACACACACGATCACACACACACACACACCACACACACACACACACAGCACACACACACACAGCCACCTGGCACACACACACTTACACCAACACACACCTAATAAGCGGATATTATAGTACTTATAGTATTTATGATATTATTAGTAATATTATTGTTATATATATATACTATATACTTATACACATATCTATCTTTAGTATATAT
>JABUQX010131815.1:0-12500 GCA_015478945.1 Trachelipus rathkii
CGTATATATATATATATATATATATATATATATATATATATATATATATATAATATATATATATATATATATATATATATATATATATCTGTTGCAATAAAGCCTATATACTAACTGCTAACTATATATATAACCTTATACATATATATAACTATACTACCACTGCTATATATTATATATGGAGTCAGGCTGGGATGACCGGACTACCTCTTTTTGAGGGGTGATTTGGTCCACTCTAAATAAAATAAAAAATAATAATAAAAAAAAGTTTTTATATTTTTAAAAAATATAATAAATTGGGTACAAAATGCCCTTCAATAGAATTTCACCTTTGAAAAATGTGAGTTTTTTAACTTTATAAAATGAAAAATTGTGGATGGATTTTAATTATTTTTTCAGTGTATACACTCGAGTATGTTAGCTTTAAACTGGCAAAGTAAATTTTTGTTCCAAACAGTATTAGTGGCAAAATCACAGGCCTAACTTGGTCCGATTCACCCCGCCGTAAAAATTGATGAAGGGGTGAATCGGACCACCATTGTTTTTCGTATTTTACGTATTATTATTGACATTTTTATTACGTATAATTAATTTAAATATAATAAATAGTTACTTATATTAAGTAAAAATTAAAATAAAAAATGAAATTTATATAAAAAATACGAATTCCAAAAAGTGTCAAAATTTTTGAGCGGAGAGGGGTGAATCGGACCACCTTATTTTTATTCTTATTTTATGTATCATTATTGACATTTTTATTACTTATTACAAATTTTAATATGATAAATAATTATTATATTAAGTAAAAATTAAAATATAAAATTGAATTTATACGTAAAAGAGGAATTTAAACAGATGGTCCGATTCACCCCTCCAAGGTCAGGCTGAATGAGCTTTATTAAAACTTTAATAAAACTTTTATTATTAGAATTACATTATTATTTTTTTGTGTGCTTATTACCTACTATATGGCCTTGAATTTCAGAAGAAAAAAATTCCAAAAAGTGCATTAGGGGAAAGTCGGAGACAAAGTTATACCTAAAGTGGTCCAAGTCACCCGCCGGAAACAATGTGTAATATAATATATAAAATGTATGTAATAATAATATATATATAATAAAAATAATAATAATAATAATAACAATAACATATATATTTATACTATGTATTTATATATGTAAAATAATATATATATATATATATGTATATATATAATAACCTTCTTAAGATCTGGCGGTTCAGGTTTATAAACATGATCGACATTAGCTCTCTTGTATGTGTATTTATAACTGCTATATGTGGATATGGATATCTATTAAGCGAATCTTACTGAGTCTTATTGACACAACGCTACTCGGAACATAAGCTTAAAATCATCTTTTGCTGTATCATTCAGGCCCTATCTGTACACTTAATATAATGAGTGACTATCACTTCAGCCAAATAAATTATTAAGTAATAAATGTCAATAATAAGCAAACAGGGCAAAAGCTGGAATGAATCATTCACACTGTAAACTCAAATTTTTAAAAAAGTTAGGATTTTTCCAAAATTTCATTATTTTTAAAAATTTCACTTAATATATGAAGTAACTTTGTATATTCAAATTAGTCATGCGTGGCTATCATGTCAGCATATGTGAAATATGAGAAAACAATGGTCCTCCCATCAATTTTTGCGGCGGGTGAATCGAGACAATACTTATTTTGCCACTAATGCTGTTTGGATCAAAAATTTACTTTACCATGCCAGTTTAAAGCTAAAATACTCGAGTGTATACACTGAAAAAAATTAAAATCCATCCACAATTTTTCATTTTATAACAAAGTTAAAAAAACTCACATTTTTCAAAAATGAAATTCTATTGAAGGGCATTTTTGTACCCTAATTTATAACATTTTTAAAAATATAAAAACTTTCTAGAATTAAAGATGAGCTAAATAAAACTTGTAGTACTACCACATGGCTATTAAATGAGCAAAAAAAAATTTTTTTTTATTTTTTATTTTATTTAGATCGGACCGAATCACCCCTCTAAAAAAGGTGGGCCTGGTCACCCAGCCAAATATATATATATATGCTCTATATATATATATATGTATATATATATATATATATATATATATATATATATATATGCTATATATTCTTCTTACTGCTGTATCAGAGGTGGGCACCCCGCTCATTTTGGGGTAGTCCGCTAGCGCACCTCCGCACCTCGAGAAAACGTAGTCCGCTAGCGCTCCTCCGCACCTATTCAGACCATCAAACCTCCGCTATCGCAAGTCCGCACGTCCGCACGTCTCCCGCTAATAATGTGCGACTTCACAAAAGATTTTAATATTAAATACTAAATAGTATATATCCTTACAAAAAATTTATTTATAATATTATATGAAAAATTGAATGAATATTTACAAAATCTCAAGATTTTCCACTTCCTCCCCAATGTCGTCTTCAAAGGACAAGAGATCCATATTACCTTTCAAAAAAAAGATTAGGTGCTCAAAATTGAAAGCAGTTAAGGCTGACCTCTTTGCCCTCAAAATATCCCCACCAATACTAAATATTCGCTCTATAGCCGCAGAACTAGGGAGAGGTGTATTATATTTTATGAACAAGTTCAACAAATTCTGACTATGCTGAAAGGGAAAGATGTCCTTGGTGAGAGGAGTGCTGGTGTTAGTTCACTTCCAGCAGTCCATTGCTAATTAAGGTCCTCACCTAAATCATTCTGCCCCCTTCTGAAATATTTTTGACCACCCTGTCCACCCATAAGAAGGGTCTATTTAAGTTCAAGACTTTAGTAGAATCCATGAAAGCCTCGACTCCTGCAGAGTCGATGCTAATGCTACTTATCAGCTCGGTAGCTATATATATATATATATATATATATATATATGTTAATAGGTCTGTGTATCCCTTTATATATATATATGTAACTAATATATATATAATAATAATATAATAATCTAATACATCATAGTATCACGGTAATAATATATATATATAATAATATATATATAATATATATATATATATGTAATAATAATAATAATAATAATAATATATACATAATATATATATTTATACAATATCAACTCCTTCTTCTAATAATAATATATGTAATATGTAATAATAACCAATAATATGTATATCGTTGATCGATTATGTGTGAGCCCAAAATATGTATATAGTAATAATAATAATAACCAACCAATAATAACATATATATATACTGTAATAAAGCCAGCCTTAGTAATAATAATAACTCTATATTCATATATATATATGTATGTATATGTAATAATATGTATGTATATATGTATATAATAATATAATAATAATAATATGTATAGTAATAATATGTAATAATATATGTATATGTTACATATTATGTATGTATATATGTATATGTAATAATAATAATATATATATATATGTATATATTTCTATATGACATATAATAATAATATGTATAATAATAATATATCTCCCAACTTCTTCAATAACTGTATGTAATAATAATATTATATGTATAATAATATAATATAATAATATGTATGTAATAATAATATAATAATAATAATATTAATATAATATATAATAATAATAATATAATATATATACATATATACCTATATATTATAATATGTAATAATAATAATAATAATAATATAATATATACTCAATAATATATATAATATATATATATATATATGTATATATATGTAATATATAACGCTATCAATATAATATCTTAACAATATATTAGCTAATAATAATATAATATAATATTATGTAGTAATAAAGGTGGAAATGAAATAATAATATATATATATAATATATAATAACTATATATATATAACTATATATATATATATATATATATATATCTTTATCTTCTTTATAACTCTTTCTGCTGTATATATATATATATTTGGGTTTTACAAAGAATTGATTTAGATATTGCCTAATTATTATAGTAATAATATAATTAATTAAAAGTTATAGATGAGGGGTAATAGCCATCCAGTCTATAAAATCAATTTAAATGTTTTTATTATATATGGAACCTTTAAGGAGGTTGAGATTGGTTTTTATAAGTTTAATTATTAAAGAACAATAAGTCTTAGACTAAAAGTATAATTAGTTATAAACTTAAAATAAAAATTATATTTCTTTAATGTAACT
The DNA here is from genome assembly GCA_015478945.1 of Trachelipus rathkii. Classification (NCBI taxonomy): domain Eukaryota; kingdom Metazoa; phylum Arthropoda; class Malacostraca; order Isopoda; family Trachelipodidae; genus Trachelipus; species Trachelipus rathkii. Next base: position 4,195 of record JABUQX010131815.1, read on the forward strand.
AATAAGAATTCTTAATAAGTAAATTATACTTTCATTTTTAAAAAAGGTGCGGAACAAAAGAGCGGAAACTATTTTTGATCCGCACGTGCAAGTCAGCTAATTTCCTGACGACTCCGCACCTCCGCTAGTCCGCACCTATTCTGGTCGACCGCTCAGAGAGGAATAGCGAACTAAAGAGAGCAAGTGCACCCCACTTATATATATATATATATATATATATATATATATATATATATACACCAACAATATATATATGCCTGCTGCTATTATATAACCTTATATATATATATATATGGCACACTGTTTAATGGGAATATTATAATATCAATTTCATAGGATCCCTTTTTTACCAACTATTACCCAAAATATTGCTAATTTTGTTTTGAATTTTTATTTTTATAGTTATTGCAATGTAAAGACCAAATGGTAATTGTAGAGTTTTATCTAGTCTCATTAACAAATACTATAATAAAACTATAAACATTTAATGTATGAAAATGATATCAACAAATTTGAAATTTTTTTTTTCATTTTCTTTTATTTTGTCTACAGTTTCAAGAAAAATTTTAAAATAACTCCAAAAATTTTAACTGGTTAATTTAGTAGTTTATTTTGGGATAACACTATTGATGTTTTTTTCTGGTTATTGATATATAGTGCTGTTACATAAAAAAAAAAAACCACTTTTAAGTTTTTTGCCTATAACCTTTAATTAAACTATTTTACATATCAGACTTTTATAATAATTTCTTATAATGGCTAGGCCTAGGCTATATATCCCAAGAAAAATTATTTGTTTTGCTTTAATACTTTTATAATTATTTAGATCAAACCCCCCACCACTGCAAACAATAAAAACCCAAATGTAACATAAAAAACCCACTACCAAAACACCTCCTAGAGTGACAATATGTCATCATATTGTCAGTTACATCATTTTTAAGCTTATAAAATGAAAAATATTATAAATAGTAAAAAAAAGTAAAATTTAATATGAAATTAACAAAAATAAAAATTTTTATTTACCTTAAATTGTGTTCTGATTTTGTGATGATGTAACTGGTGTGTTGTATCAGGAAATTTGCTGTACTGAATAACCCTCAAGAAAGCTTCATATATATATATGCCAATCTCATATCCAGTAATAAATAACGCACTCGATAATGTCAAAGCCCCTACTTTCCGAAAAATCCCATATGTATATATTTCAAATTCAATAATATATAATGCTCGAAATATTTCCCAAAATATGTACATTTGATACACAGATTATACCATGTCTCCTTCAATTTCGTTAATTCGAGGGATAAATGATCGTCCACAAACTAAAAAAAAATGTTCACGCATAGAATTTTAGAAAAGTCGCACAAAATCTAAGTATTGTGATTATCAATTACGTCGCACACTCGTATATTTAAATACACCAATGTTCCTGTGCAATCTTTAAAAGAACAAAACACGACACTTGTAAATTTTCAAGCTAGTATGCAGCTTGTACTACTCTCACTAGTCACACTTTGCAGTCCAGCAAATAAATTGTTTTGTGCTAATGAAGCAAAGGTTTAACAAGAACAACTTGCATTAAGACATTAAAGATATAGAAGTTTATGAAGCCACATAGGCCTATAAGACTGTCCCAGTCAACATCAACCAAACATGCTCATGCAAATCCTCAAAGCACCCTAGGGCGCCGACTGTTAACTACAAATCCACCAATTTGGCTTAGTCAAACTATTGATATATATATATATATATATATATATATATATATATATATATATATATATGTATATATATAAAAATATATATATATATATATATATATATATATATATATATATATATATATATATATATATATATATATATATATATATATATATGTAAGGGAGAGCAATTCCAGGATCACCAATATTTGTAGAGATGGTCTAGAAATACGTGTGACCCTTAAACTATGAATATTGCTTTACCCATGGGCTATAAATATATATATAAATAAATATATTTATATATGGATATACCGAAGTTTTAAAGAAGTTAATTTTTTAAATTAATGAGTTTATAAGAAAGAATTTTTATAGTCAGTTAACAAATATATTTATTTACCTGACTCAAATTTTTAAGAGAAGCGCAGCAGACGACAACTTCTGACACTCCTCATAACCCGCTAGGCTTTGCCTAAGGGGGTAGATGTCTCTGGAACCTCGATTCGTGTACCACACGTCACACAAATGCAGATTTATCAGAGGTGAACTGGTTCATACGTCTCATATAATATATTACAAGTCAATCACTCAACTATACCAATTGATTTTTAGAAAGGTTGATGAAATAACACCCTAGTAACTTTTTATACATTTACTATGGAATTATAACAACTTATACCCCAAAGAATTTTACACACTCAAAAAGGCATACATACTACAGACCAACCAGGTTTAATGATAAGTAACCGGGGGCCGTATTAATTTTAACTAATATTAGTTTTATAATAAAAAATCTACAAAGCAATTCGAACGAGAACGAGGGAGTGGGAACTTTAGAATAATTTAACTTAAGACTACAAATTCCATTTATATAATAATGACCAAAATACAATTTAGATTATTTCATTTTTGTTATACATCGCATCATAACATTTCACAGTGACTTATCTGATTTTTATATGTTCATTTCCATATTATCATATCATCAACACGTATCACAATGAATTTCGTGGGGGACGAAATTTATTTAGGTCACGTAATTGTTCAGACTTATGATAGTTTTTTGGGGGAAATTTTGAATGATTTGCGAGATTTTTCAACTCGGAAACTTCGTCGCAACGAAGTTGAATAATAGTGATCCAGAATACAGAGTTCGGCTATATAAGAACTTTGCATAAAAATTCCACAATAAAGAACTTTGACTATATTAGCCCGTCAATAAGATTCCAAAATAAAGATGTGCAATTGTAGTCCAGCAACGGGAATCGGCAATCAACCAGCCCAACAACGGGAATGTGCAATATGGTAGCCCAGCACCGGAACCCTGGGGAAAACATAAACAGTAAGTAATGCTTTCACCAGTTTTCCTTGGGAATTATATTTGAAATTAAATTCATAATATTTATTCATTACTTAAAATTATTTAATTATCTTTTCAGGCACTTACCCTCGACTGATAAGTCCCAATATTCGGGGTTGAACTGAAGAGCTGGGGAGTAAACAGATGAAGGGCTGGGAAGTATAAGATTCAGACACAGGAGAACTGGAACGGGTTTTTACTTTACTTAGATATTATTATACTTAAAGTATTATGAACATTTTAATTAATTTCAGCCATATAAACATTTAACATTATCTTAAATCTAAGGGACTTTTAATATTTAGTTCTTACCTTTGGAAATCTTGGGAAAAATATACAAGGTAACGTATTCATCCAATAGTAGAATGGACTCTATCCAGAATATTAACATCAATGGTGTCCATTATTAATATAAATAAAATTGGGACACAGAGGTATTATAAAAACAAAGGTTTTCAAAAATCATACTTCAGAAAACTTAAAGAAATACTAAGAACTAAGGCTGGAATATATAATATTATATATTAGTAATTACTTATTAATTAGTATTATTTTTCATATATAAAACGATAGAATGAACAATGGTTTATAATGACTTTAAAATAAAATTACAGAATCCATTTCCTATGGCTTCTTGTCAAATCTCAAATCAAAATCAGAAAATACTTAAACAAAACAAAAAAGCATGAGGGGCGTTTCCACTCCCCCTCACATTATATACTATAATATATATATATATATTAATACTATATATTCTATATATATTATATAATATATATATAATAATAATATATATATACTATATGGCACCGGCAAATTTTTTACATTCCAACGAGATCGTTTTGTTGTGGAAAAATGCCTGTTCCCCACACTATAAATATATATCACTTTATATTTTTGGGCGACAAATTTTTTACATTCAAGGGAGATCCTTTTGTTGTAAAATTTTTTCCCCTCCCCCCAAAAAAAAATTATATATAACTTTATATTTGGGGGGGCTAATTTTTACATCTAAAATTTGAAGAGGTATGTTTATTGTAAAGATTTGCCGCACCCTTCAAAAATATAATACCATGTATAATTTTATAAGAAAGCTTAGTTCTAAAGACTCTTCAATTATGCGTTCATACTTCACACATTTTCTATGTTCGTTTGATTGTAAAAAAAAATATGCTGCAAGAAATATATATACTATATTATATATATAATATATATATATAATATATATATATTATATATATATATATATATATATATATATATATTATATATATATATATATATATATTATATATATATATTATATAATATATATATATATATATATATATATAATTGTAAATGTTATCTTTTTTTTAATTTTTAAAGCATTTTTTGAAATAAACTTCTATTTCAACCTTTTCGTATTCAACTTTGACTGCAAAAATTCCCGCCCCAATTCTTGTTCGTCCTTGGCAAGTATTTAAATAAAAAAAATTTTTCCTCTTCAGTTACTTATAACCTTTTATTTTATAATTCTTTCCAGCTTGTAGCGCAATGACGCAGGCCGATATAAGAGTATATGGGAAAAAGCAGGATTTCAACAGGTATTCAATTATTTTCGTAAAGCTACACACACGTAACTATATAATAAAATTTCAAATTATACTTTCTTCTACAACCACTTTTGTAAATATATTTTAGAATATTGCTGTTGATACATGTCACAAATCCACTTACTTTAATAAAGGTTATCCAAGGAAAAACAATTTAAGTATTGTTGAATCTGCTTCGAATTTGTGAATTATTGCAAAATTACCATTGAAAGTTTAATGCACTGATTTGCGTTTTTTTAATATTTCAGGATCGCTTTAAATTCGAACGATGATTATTTCTTTTACCATCACTTCTGAGGTGACACGATGATGTGCACGACAGAGAAGACGTTGATAATGCGCTGCTCATTTCTGGACGCTTGGCTACATTCTTGGAGACTTAATGTTACAAATACTCCCTTAAGGATACTTCGAAAAAAGATCCCAACACCAAATCTCACTAAGAAATCTGTAGGATACGTTTTCACCACAGATCCTGGATTCAACTCCACAGCGTTTTGCACATCACAAAATTCACCGTATTTTCTTTAATTAAATTTCTGATTTTCGTGGCACGCTTGGATGCATAAGTATATTAGCTGAATATCATATACTATATATATATATTATATATATATAATATTATATATTATAATATAAATATAAATAAAATATATTTTCTATATATATATATAGTTATATATATATATTATATATTATTTAATTTAATCTTAATTATGAAATGAATATTAGAATATTAAAGGTGGAAAAATAAGGCATTGCGTGTGGCATAAAGAGATAATTAACAATTTGTAATTAATCATTAAAACCAATGAAAAATAATAATAATAATAATAATAATAATAATAATAATAATAATAATAATAATAATAATAATAATAATAATAATAATAATAATAATAATAATAAAAGTTTTACTTTTAGCTTCCAATCCACGAGATGTTTTTTTATTTTTATTTTAAATGTTTTATTATTTTTATTTTTATTATTATTTTATTATTATTATTATTATTATTATTATTATTATTATTATTATTATTATTATTATTATTTTTATTATTATTATTATTATTATTATTATTATTATTATTATTATTATTATTATTAATTATTTATTATTATTATTATTATTATTATTATTAAATCCATTGGACGACCGAAAAAATTGGGTTGAACCTCATATTAGCAACGTTAATATATCAGAATACAAGTATCCCGACGAACTAAAAAATAATAAAATTTCCAAAGCGAGGAAACTAACACTCCTACACTATAACATAAGGAGCTTGCAAAAAATATCTAGGAGAATTATTAGACTATTTATTTTTTAATAATTAGTATTTTAGGTATGCAGGTGCCCAAAAGCCGTAGATTTTTTTTTTTGGGGGGGGAGGGGATTGAGGTGAAATATATATATATATATATATATATTATATATATATATATAATATATTGATATATATCATATTATTATATTATATCTATATTATATATATATATATATATATATATATTATATATATATATAATATATATAGATATATACATATGTATATATATTATATATATAATATATATATTTATATATATATATATATATATTATATTATATATATATTATATAATATATATATATATATATATATTATTATATATATGTATATATATATATTATATATATATATATATATATATATATATATATATATATATATATATATATATATATATATATATATATATATATAATATATATATATATATATATATAATATATATTATATATATAATATATCATTATATATATATATATATATATATATATATACTATATATAACCCTAATACATTTACAAAATAATATACCCTAACCTATAACATCATCACAACTATCACACCACAATATAGATATATAATATACTATGTAATAAAATATATATATAAAATGTATATAATATATATTATATATATATAATAATAATATAATATATATATATATATATATAATATATTATATATAATATATATATATATATATACTATATAATATATATAATAAATAACCATATACTATCATACAGAGGATAATATCTAAATTGGATAGCATATTCAATACAAAAAGAAATAGTTTAGTTTTATTGTAAAATTCTTATTTGATCACTGACAACAGAATGATTGATTACTTCCTCCATTTATATTGTGTAGATATATGAATAGAACACTCATTAAAGCCTGTTCCGTTAGTCCTTTCTTCTGTAGAATTGAAAAAGTATGCTTTGAGCCTTTTCAGAGTACGAAATAAAACATCATTTTGGAATGACGCTTTATACGAGACAAATGAAGAGACTAAATGCTATCTTAAACAACTACTGACTGTACAGATACAAATTTATTTGAAAAATTCGTAAATTTTTAATAGATATCGATGGAATGAGTGACTTTACAAATATCCAAGTACTGGTTTTGAAAATCATCAAGAAAAGAATTGTAATTGCCATATACTATTTCATTTAAATTGATTCTCACATGAAGCATTCTCATTTCATCATTAACAGAAAACAGTTTTATTGAAGGGGGGGGGGGGTATTTGCTTGTAATTTTTCAAAACAAACATCACATTTTCAACATAATGATTAAAGCATATAGATATATATATAAGAGACTGAAATGTAGTGCAACATGGAAGAATGATGTATGTCAATAAAGTTAAATCATAAATAATCGCTTAATAAATATTGCCTTTTTGATTATACAGATTTCAAAGATCCGAGGTTTTTTGAATGTTTAATTCGCGAACGCATTCACGCTCTGCTAAAGCTTCCATCAAAGGTTTTCACAAATTTCTCTAGATCGTAACAATAATAGAAACTTTCACAACTTGATATAGAATTCGTGTGAGGTTTTCTCCCAGTTGTTTCTTGTGAAAACTTTCCTACTTTTCTATTAAAGAAGAAGTAACAGGCAGGCGATTTTTTATATCGCAAATGACTGTGCTTTGAAGTTCTTCTGATTGTTGTATGTACCTTCACAAGGATGTGAACAGCAATTAGCATATAACGAAGATGGTTTTTCAAAGCTTTACAACCCTCAAACATTTCTTACTGATTCTGCACCATCCTGTTCGTTTGACCAATTATAAAGTCATATTTATCTTCAGCGTTCCTATAGTACATATCCCATCAGCTTAGGATTAGGAATAAAGAGACAGTAAGACGCAAACATGGGCCTATTCGACTCTCCCGGTCACACTATAATTTTAATCAAACACATGCTCATGCAACATGCAAAGGCTTATACGCACAAAGGCTTGTAATTTAATCAAAGGTCAATATTTACTATACGCAACTAGTAGCGAAAGCAAAAACTATAGCTAAGGTACACGCTAACACACTCAAGCTTTAATAAGTCTAACATCGGGAATTTTTAAGATAAGCTATGGTTTTATTTTTTCCTTTTTTTCTTTAGAACCACTCCGCTTAAGACTGGTAAACCATACGGACCGAAGCCCGCATGAAGAGAGCGAAGGGACCACTGAGGGTGGATTTTGGTAAAATCTTCCCCGCCTCCCATCACCTACCAGCACCAAATGTGCATAGTCAACAAATATACTATACTTACCCAAAACATCCATTTACCCATCTAATAC
>JABUQX010131815.1:20000-24431 GCA_015478945.1 Trachelipus rathkii
AATTTGAGAGAGAGAGAGAGAGAGGAGAGAGAAGAGAGAGATGAGTGATGGAGAAATGAAGAGGGAGAGAGAGAGAGAGAGAGAGAGAGGTATCTCGGCAAAAGGGTTCTTTTTGATTTATTTTATGTTTGGATAAATTCATCGTTGAAAAACTATGGATTTTTAACGCTGGCCCATTTTATAATATTATAGGGCTGCTCGCAAAAGAAGCCCTCAACTTAGCAAGCCTACCCTATATAATATATATAAATATATTTTAATATATATATATATATATATATATATTATATAATATATATATATTATAGTATATATATATATATTATATTATATATATATATATATATATAATTATATATATATAACAGTCGTCCCTTGTCAGAACGCGTCTTGCTATAACACGCGTTGGTAGAAAGATAAAAGAAAAATTAAAATTAAAAAGTACAAAAATAAACATTAAAATCTGTAATACATACATATGTTAAAATTGGATTCACTTTAAAATTTAATATTACAGTACTTAGGCTATTCAATTAAACATTAAAAAAATTTAGGTGTATACATTGTATATTTAATGTATAGAGATTACATAAATATATTTATCTATTTTTATATTAATATATATGATATATATATATATATATATATATATATATATATATATATTTATTTATATATAATTTATTATATATATATATATTTATATATTATATAATATATATTTCATTTAAAAAAACTTTTTTGTTCAATTTAAGGAATATGAACAGTACTGTACTGAAAATGTAATAATTCCTATACTAATTACTAGTAATAAATGTTTATGCCTGTATGTAAATATAGCATATTTGGCAATTTATTCAATTATTTTAACGGATAATCAAAATACTCGCTGCTATTTTATTCACTTTACAAGGTAAAAATTTTAAAATTAAATGATTTTTCATGGTGAGTTATAGTTATAACGCGATGTCGTCTATACGCGGGGGTCAGGAACCTAACCCCCGCGTTCTAAGAGGAATGACTGCATATATAGGCCAAGATTAACGAGGCATCTATTAAATAATGACATGCAATCAATTAAATCTGTGATTGAAATGAGAAAAACTTAGCGTTTATTAATCATGTAAATGAGATTGAACATAAAACAAATGTGAATTTATTAATGAATAGACTGGCAATCGGCCACAATAATCAGCTATAATTAACTTTATACACTCGTAATTTTATAGCACATGTTTTAATATTCGGGCACCGACATCTTTCTAATCTGACCTCTTCTTTCGAAAGTCCTAAACACTCTTCGATCAGTTTGGGCTTCTGGCTTGTCGGCTCCTTCACAATAGCATTCAAACCTTGCTTTTCCTCCTGAAGGGGGGGGGTGCCTAGCATTTCTTTCTACGCAGTTAACAGTTTTTTATATTTGTAAATAGGTTCACCAACGACTATTATTTGTGTACATAAACCTTGCAAGTTTGCCTCGTACATAGGTGCACACACACTATGACATATATGCATATGTCTCACAAAACCTTCCCTATCTTAGTTTTTCTCCACATTTGGTGACCTTCTGGAGTTCAAAAAGGAATGACTGCCTCATAAACATAGGTGACGCCTGTGTTTATGTTTTCACAGTCATTTCTTTCATCCTCCTTCTAAATTTACAGTAAATTTATAGGAAAGTAGAATGAAGACAGTTGAAAACTACTGAGAAGGGGAAGGAACTAAAATATGAATAATAACACTTTAAAAAAATATTTGGTTCTCGTATTAATTACCACAGCATCGTCTTTTACTCTTATTTTTCTCAAGAGATATTTTCTTTCGTCTCACACTTCCTTCCTCTTTTTCATTTATTCTGGGTTTTTCTTTTTATCAGAAGGAGACGGAAATAGACTGTAGAATATTTTAACATTTCTTAGGTTTTCAATTACCACTTTGTCCCCTTTTATTATGTGAGCATTACTATTAGTGATTTTGACCACCTGGTAGGGGCCGTGATACTTGGGGGCGAGCTTCCCGACGTTGTACTGTTGGTTCTTTACCAATAGATATTTTGCATCTTTCAAGTTCTTTGGGAGAAAGACATTCCTATTTCGCAGATTTGTTCTTTGGGCGAGAGGCTTAGCCATCAATCCAGCAAGCTTTTCAATATATGTGTCATAGGACATTGGTCTGTCTGGGACATCTGTATTTAAGAGACCGCCAGGAATATTTATATCCTGACAATATAATAAAACAAAGGGTAAGACGTCCAACCACTGTTGGTTTTTCATCCCAGGCTCAGCTAACATAGCTCTAATGTTGTTAATAATCATTTTATTCGTATTTTCCCACCTCTATCTGAAATCAGGTGGCTTGGTATTCCGGTATGAGGGATGATCTGGTTTATCAATACTTTTACTATTGTTTCTTTTGTGATATCTTTCAATGGGATAGCCCAGACATAATGGGAAAATCTATCTATGAGTGTCAATAAATATTTGTATCCTTTACATAAACTCATCTTTAATATATCTATATTCATCGCCTCGAACTTATAGGAGACCTCTTTATATTTACCGTAGATAGGGTTTATTTTTCTACCACCTTTAGGTACTTGACATTGAGCACATGATCTGACTATATTTTTAATTCTCTGATGCATGCTTTTAAACACAAAGTCTGCCTTTATTGCTGTCAAGCATCGTGAGATCCCCAAATGACCTTGGAGATGAGTCATCCGGATTATTTCGTCAATACAGGCATCTGGGAGAATAATTCTGGCATAATTTAATGAAATGTCAACATATAAATTTACCTCCTTTTTCTTGAACCAGAATTTTTGTTTTTTAATATTTAATGAACTTTTTTCCTTATCTGATAACAATGATTGTATATATTCATCTATTTGTTGTTTTACACTGATATCTGAATAGTCTATCTCTTTACGAAACCTTTTTATTAGTTCCACATGAGCTTCATTACAACCTTGTATTAAATTTACTCTATTTATTTCAATTAAATTATCATTTATTTCATCTATTTTATTTTTAGCTATATCCTCTCTCCAGTTTTTCAAATTCTCTTTTTCTATTTCAATCCGATCGTCTATAGTGATTTTCTGTTTCTCAAAATTCTCGATTTTCTCACGCAAGGCATGCGAAGTATTTATGGTATTTGTTTTGTGGTTTTTTAAATGTCCCAAAATTTTCCCTTCTTCGGAATTTACTACCCTGGCACGTGCGGTATTTTCATTTATGGGTTTCGTATACCATCTTTTCAAGGTGGGCGATAGTGGTTCATAGTAAAAGTGGTTTAAAGATCCACAAGTCTCACTCACCTGGATAGTGTCGAGTTCATTGTTCTGATTGGCTACTTCATTCGTTGGTGAGCCAATCAAAGCGCTCCTTTTGATAGGTTGGGCAATTAAGCTCTGCCTCTTTTTCAGTGATCGTCATTACTTCATCATTTTCATTATAATTATCATTATCATTATCAATTTCGTTGCTTTGAAGGTATGCAGACAAAGGGTTTGCCTTTTTATTAATTAATTTCCATGTTACTTTGTAGGAACTCAACAGATTCAGACTTCGTATCTCTCGTATATTGTAATTTTTGCTATCATTGACACGTTTATATTTTTGCAACAAGTCTCGCGATTGTGTATGTATCGTAAGTTCTCTGCCAGCGAGCAAATACCCATACTTATTTAATATTTTGGTTAAACAGACGAGTAGTTTGTTAGCTGGATCATATTTCCTTTCAATAGGCGCTAATATCGTACTGTAAAAAGCGATTGGGCGGTCCTCTTCGTCATCGGTAAGGATCACTCCCGCCGCGGCTACGTCAGTAGTGTGTATGATGATTTTGAAAGGGCTTGAAACACTTGGATAAGCAAGGGTTGTTGTATGTTTGATTGCCTTTTTAGCATCTTCAAAAGCTTTATCTGCAGCTGGGTTCCAGTTGATACGACGTCTTGCATAAGGTTTACCCCTCAGGAAGAGGTTGAGTGGAGCTATGACATCTGAAAAACAGGCTATAGATGATCTGTAGAAGCCTATTTTTCCCAGAAAGCCTCTTAATTCTCTAATGGTTTTTGGTTTAGGGGTGTCGAGTATTTCTTTCACTTTTTCATAGTTTGGAGTTATTCCTTCTTCATTTATCGTATATCCCAAATAATCGATTTCTTTTGAGCCGATTTGGCATTTTGTGGGGTTGATACTGATATTCAATTATTGTAGTCGTTTTAACACCTGTTCAAGGATGATTTTATGCTCCTCTTCAGTTTGTGTGTGGATTAATACGTCATCCATGTAGACACATGTGTTTTCAAGGTCCTGGGTGAGAATATCGATGAACTTTTGGAAAATAAATGGTGATGAAACAAATCCCATGGGTAAACATTTATAGCTATAGTTTCCAAGATTAGAAGTTATAGTAAAGTATTTTTCA
>JABUQX010131816.1:0-12500 GCA_015478945.1 Trachelipus rathkii
CATTTATCCTTGGAGAGGTGCATAGCTATATGGATGTGAACGATGAGACGACTGTGACAGAGGGGCGATTCCTTTGCTGACGGATTGCCCGAACGTTTGGGCACCTTGGGATGCAGGAGGGCTGAGCGTGGTGTTGTTGGGATGCCAGGTCGACTGACGTCCGTAGACATTGGCAGTAGTGTCCAGTTCCTAGGTGAAGTGAAGGGGATATCCACGCATATGCAAATGTTTCGAAGTGCACAATTCAAAGTAAGTAAAGTCCATGTGTATTATTCGGTCGTTCGTTGAATTCGTTTAAATCCTCAGGACTCTACCGGTGGCGTTCGTATAGGTTATCCTTGATGTGTGTATTTTGAGTTAATAGTATTAATAGGGGTGCGCCCCTAGCATGGGGGTGTCTTGATTGTCGCGCTTTATGATGGATTTGTGTGGGCTCCGGAGGACCGGTTTGCTGCTAAGTTCTGGCGGGGAGGTATCTTATATAGACTGTTTGCCAGAGGGTTCAGGGATTATAGAAGTTAACCCAACACTTGGTGCTTTGGTTCGTGTGCACACGATATACAATACAGGTTGATTTACTTGCGTGCTTCACACTTCCTTTACAGCTTAACAGATGACGCAGATGTTCCTCCCTTCTCGTAAAGGATAGGGTGTCATTTAAGGGTTCTGTATTATATATCTCCCTTGGAAATAAAAAAAATAAATAAAACCGCCAATTCGAGAAAATAAAAAAAAATTAATAAAAATAAATTTTTGATTTTATTAAAAAATACCGCCTTTTCGCTCTATGGTGACGCTGAAATGGGTCGGTGGGTAATATCCCGTATTTTAATCCCGCCCCTAATTCAGCATCCCTTTTTCAGAAGCGCTCCTCTCATACCATTCAACAAGGTGAGCGATCGACTGGGTGGGATATATATATTTTATATTTATATATCTATATATAATTATATTATTTTAATAAATTATAAAATATATATTATTTATAATTATATATTATTTATTATATAGTATATATAGACGATATGATACACACATATGGAGATTACACACTTCTATATATGAGATAGACCTATATTATGTTTTTCTTTATATTTATATTATATTAATTTATATATATATTTTATTTATATATATATTATTATTTTATTTTTTTTTCAAATATTTTCGTGGTTCTCTTTTCAAGTATTATTATATATATTTATTTATATTATGATATATTTATATATTTATAATTATATTTTTATTTTATTATTATATTTATTTTTATATATATTTATATTTATATTTTATTATATTTTATTTTATTATATTTATATTATTATATTATTATATTGAGTATTATAAATGTATTTTACCAATCCAATGTAATAAGAAATTTCGAAAATAAGTGTTTTCGCGTTTTTTCTGTTATCATTTTCGTTTTTTTGTGACATCATTTTTGTGCGTAAACAAACTTATAAGAAGTAGTTGGTGAAAGGGAAAAATAAGTTTGGTGAAAGGTATTGCTTTGAAATTTGGTATAATATTCCTTAATTTATTGTTTGACAGTTTAAATCTAGGTTGATGTTTTTCCATTCATTTATTATTCGTCTTAGTTTGAATTGTAGGTGGTGTCACGATTTATACTTTGATCTGTTATTAAATTTCAAAGGTTTCGGAAATTTAGTAAGAATAGGTTTTCTATAGACTCTCGTATATTTCTTTAGTATTAATTTTTTTTTATAAAGAATGATAAATAGTTTCAGTTGTGTAAACATATCTTCATTAGTAGGCTAAATCGTGTGTTTTAGTGCTAAAGGCATTGAAATATCTTGAAAATTCCTAGATTTTAATTGACATTTTTTGTGGAAGAAGTTAAAATCCAAAATTCTTACACCCGCACCAAGAAGAAAAGCTTTTTTGTTTTGTGATTTTTTTATAAAGAGTGAAGAGAGAGTGCATAATTGGTTATTCATGCCAGAAGACTGTCGGTCTTTCAAGTAAGGTGGTTTATTATATGCTTGGGATTTTTGATGAGTGTCAATTTAATTCATTCAAGTTTAATGGGGCTTCGGAGAACCCTGTCTTGGGGCTACATTTCTGTTGTGCATTCGTTTCTTGGGTGCTTTCTCTGGGTTACATAGTCAAACCGGACGAGGATTTCGTCAATTGTTGGTCTAGAGATCTAGTTGTTGAGATCTAAATTTGCAATATGATATGACTGTAAAAAAGGATGTGCAGCTCGCGCCAGGACTTTTCGAATTTCTTCTTGACCAACTAGCTGTCGCCGTTAGGAAAAATGTTCATTTTATAGGCCTACCCTTGATTGTTGCTGATCCATCCTCCCCAAAAAAGTTAAAGTGGCATCTTTCGGAAGTTTCAAATTTCTTTGCTGTCGATTTTCTTAAGTTGTCTGTGTTTTGAGAGCGTCGGATTAGCTGTTATTTGTAGGTAATTCAAAGAAAGGGGTTGATTGGATTACCGCGCACGTTTGGTGGGCTAGCACGGTGTCTTTAATTCTTGCTGGTTGCTCCTTGGGTTACGGACAACCGGACCAGTAGTCATGAGATAACGCCTTTGTACATGGGCATCAACATTGGCTGTTTGAGCGTGTTTTTACAAATTTTTGCTATATATATTTGTAGTTACGGATAATACATTATCAAATCTTCCACTTGCCAGGATCTTTCGAACTCATCGACAACAGCTGTCGTCCGTTAGTACAATGTTTATTTTTCATTGGAGGCTTCTACACTAGTCCCAATCTCGCCTGCCTCATTAAAAATTAAGTTCTAATTCTTTGGAAGTTTTTCCAAAGCATGATCTCACCTTGCCTTTTGAAATTATTCAATAATTATTTTAAAGATCTCTTTTGCGATGTTATAGTTTGAACCCCTTCTGGGGCTACAAGTCATTCTTCAGGGGTGCTCATGTTGGTTAGGCAGGAGCAACTCTAACCTATAAGTCAAGGAAATAGTCCCTTTGAGAAGCGGCAGAAAAATGTTTGTTTGGTCTGCTGTGTTTGTGGTCAGATATTTAGCGATTAAGAAGGGTTATCGGGGAGAAAAATTTCACGGTCGGGTGGTTCTTTGGTACTGTTTTTTTCGATACCAATCGATTCTAACTAGTTTCGTCGTTCTTCGTTTATTTTTTGTACTATAGGGTGGTTCAGGTGATGGTCTGTATCCGTACTTGTCCTGATCCGGCGCTCCCTGCCCAAGGAGAAGCGGAGCTCTCGAAGTTTTTCAAATTAATCTAGCTGATTTGTCGATATCACGTGCTTTGAAGACTCGCTACTGTTATTTGATATTTGCCGTTATTTGTAGCAGACAAGTGGTTTGGAAACCGCCTTTCTGGGGCTACATTTGTTTTTTGTATTTCGGCAATTTCTTCAGGGGTGCTCATGTTGGGTTACAGGAACAATCTCGATTCTTAAAGTTCAAGGAACGCCGTACATTTTGCGTCACTAAGTGTTACGTTGTTTGTCCTTTTTACATTTAATTTTTCCAAAAATAAGAAGTTAAAATATATTTCACTCTGCGCCTATGGATTTCGAACCATAGACAACTAGCGTTGAGCCTGTTTTTAGACAAACGTACTGGAAGCTCTACAACTAGTCTGATCCGCCCGTCGCTCGCAAAAAGAAGAAGGCCATCTCGTTAATTTGGGTTTTTTCAAACTCCGTCTGCTGCTTCGAATATCACTGCTGTGTTTGGAGTTAACTCGATTAACGGTGGGGTGAATGTGTGAAGGGACTTCCATTCAGAAGGGTTGGTGTTTTGTGAATTACGCTGCCCTCTGGGGCTACATGCGGCGGGAGTTCTTTCAGTTTTTTGTGCTTTCTATTGGGTAGGCAGGAGTCAACCTATTTCCAATAATATGGTATTATTAACGCCGCAAAATTGTGCGCACTTACATTTGCCTGTGTTATCTTGTTGTTACAACTGTTTGTAAATATTTATTAAAGGGTAGGCGAAATAATTAAGTTTTTCATTCTTGCGCCGTATGGATCTTTCGGAACCATTTTTTCGATATACAGCGTCACTCTTTTAGACAATTTGTTAGATGTGATGTCTCCTAGTTCCTACTTAGTTTCCCGACCCGCCTTCCTCCATAAAAAAGTTAAAGGATATCTCGGAAGTTTCTAAATTCTCCTGCTGCTTTTCGACGATTTTCGTAAGTTTGCCTTTTTTTTGAAAACTTCATATACGTCTTATTTTTTTAATATGTTACAAGGGTTGTTGGAAACCCTTCTGGGGGTTTATAACGGCATTCTTTTAATATGTAGAAATTGTTTTTTGGGTTTTATTCAGGAGCTAACCCGAACCAAAAGTTCAATGGATACGCCGGCATTTTTGCTGCACAAAAGATACTTGTTTGCAGACAAATTTGCAATTAAGATACGACGAAAAAAATTTCACTCGTTTCGTTTCAGGACTTCTTGAATCCATGAGATCAACATCGTCGCCGTTTTTTTAAGAATTCCAAAATTTGTACAGTGGTTCCTCTGCCAGTAGTTCCGATTTCCGTTCCTTCGCCCGTAAAAGAGTAGGCATCTTTTCTTGGAAGTGTTTCAAAATCTTCCTGCTTCGTATTTATCACTGCTTTGGAACTCGATACTTTTATTTTATTATATCCACATGTTAAGGGTTTGTTTTGGAACCCCTTTCTGGGCTTACACGGCAATTCTTTCAGGGGTGCTTCATTTTTTGGGTTACATTTAGGTTTATGCAATTTGACCAAAGTCAAGGATTGTACGATCATTTGCGCTAACTATGCTTGTTACTGTTTTTTACAAATTTGCATATATAATAATGTTTTTTGTACAGTAAAATAAAATTTCACTCGCGCAGGAACTTTTCAATGAACATCGACAACTAGCGTCGTCCGTTTTTTAGATCTAGATGTACAGTAGACTCTCTACCTACTAGTCCGATTTTCTGCCCCCAAATATTAATTGTAAGGCATTGCTTACGTTAAGTCTCTAGTTTTTTCAAGTCACTTGTCTTTTTCTTCGATCATAAAACTGTCTTTTTGAAATCTTTCTGTTATTCTTATTTTTAGAATCAATAGAAGTTTTGTTGGCTTGGAACCTTTATATTTCATTATATATATTTATGTTATTTATATTTATATATTATCTATTTATTATTTATTTATATATTTATATTTATTTATATATTTTATATATTATATATATTTATTATTATTTATTATTTATATTTTATATTATATATATTATTTATTATATTTTTTATTTATATTATAATTATAATTATATTATATATCATAATATGAATATTTATTTATATTATAATTATATTATGATTATTATAGATTAGTTAATTGTAAATTTATTATTATCGCATTAAAGAACATCAATTGATATATTTTTATTAAGTTTTTGTATATAGTCGTTTAATACTCAATTGCAAACAAATGCCATAGCTTTAGCGGAAGAACATTATGCCACAAACTTCGACTACATGGATGAGAATTTATAACAATAAAATTCATTTAAAATAAAAACTAATCAGTTATTTTTTTTTTTTTCCTGGTCAAATTTGATTACCTTACCTCACTTAAATTATAACTTATACACGAATGACTGTTTATTTAATTAAATGTCTTTGGGTGTAACGTCAGATTGCTTGGCGATCGATGCTTGTGTTAAAATTATCTCTGTTTTTCCTGCATGCTGTAGACTTTTCAGGATTTTAAAAAAATAAAACTACCAATTTAAAGAAAAACACGTTACACATACTATTTATTTAACATTTTTATAATTTTTTTGGAGTAATTTTCATCCTTGGATAATGACGATTATGTACGTTTTTGAAAATGTGAATACATTTTTCCATAACCGGTAATATAAATTTCACAATAAGAAAAATGTTAAAATATTAAATAATTAATTATAAAAATTATTTGTTAATAATTGTTAGTTAATCCTCAAATTTATTTGGTCCTATTTTATGAGAATCCTTTTTATTGGTTTCTTCGAAAAATTTAGATATTTTAGACTTTCTATTAAATTTTTGCTTTAATTAGATGTGGGGTCGGCTTAACTACGGTGATGGGTTTGGGCGTGCGGAGCTCGACGGGGATTTGGATGGCATAGGAGGGGGGGGGACGTTTTTCGCCATTTTTCCTGCCGTAGGGGATTGGGGCGTTGGGAGGGAATTCCCCTCCTTGCGTACACCTGTTTTTGGGTTCAAGTTTATACAAAGATGGAGCCGGCAGGCTTTTCCGGTAGACCCTCCGTCCGTAGGTGGTGGATTAGTCTCTACCCGTAGTTTCCCTTCTTGAAATGGTTCGAGAGACCCCGACTTTCTTCTGCCATCCGGTGCGGTATATTCCGCTTGGGGTATGTCTTTTAGTAAAATAATTATAAAAATAAGTCAAAAGTTTATTTTTAAAAGTTTCTCATTTTTATTTTTATCGTAGAAACCATTATAATTAGGTAATCTAAATAGGCTCTTCTCTTTAAATCATATTATCTTTTAATAATTTATTTAACAATTTATTATTTTTTTTTATTTTTATTATTATTATTTTTTTACATTTTCTTTTTATTGTGAAATTTTTTAACAAGGATTCCATAAATGTATTCCTTTTTTAGCTGTAATCTGTTATTGTTTAGTTTTTTGTAGTAATATTAATTTATTGCTTATGTGTTTTTTTTTTTTTTTTTTTTTTTTACCTTAATATTCTTATTTTTTTTAATCTATTTCTCCAAGTGCAATATTTGGACCAGCAGTTCCAGCATTGTTATTTTTCTCCGTTTTTTAAACTGGTAGCTTAATTAGTTTTTAAAAGATACTTAATTTGACTGATTTTAATTTCCTGATTAAAAGGCTGATCTATTAATACGTCATTTATATTATAATTTATATTTATTTATAATTTTATTATATATATAGTTATTATATTTATATTATATTTTATATATTTTTATTATATTACTTTTTTTTTTATATTAAACAATAATGAATATTTATTTATTTTTAAAATGTTTTACTATTATATTTTCATTATTTTTTCGATTTATTAAAATTTTATTATTTTTTATTATTTTTTTATTATATTTTATTATATTTATTTTAATACTGTTTTTCGTAGGATAGCCGTTTTCTTTTACATAAAAAATTTTTTTGTTTGTGTTTTGTTTTTTTTTTATGCAATCATTTTTTTTCATTACTTTTTTTTCTTTTAAAACATTTTTTTTCCTAAAATTGGGTAATTTATTTCCTACCATTTTATGATATCAGATTGTAAATTTGTTTGGCCCTTTAGACGTCCACAAATCAGTGTAAAATGTACTTCTAATTTTGCGTTAAAGGAAGAGAAGATAATTTGATGCCTATATTTGGACTTTATTAAATTTTTTTGTTTGTAATAGTTATTGGCTCGCCCAGTGCGTCGTAATTGTTTCACAGAATGGGTATGGTTAAGAAAATACATCTTGCGGCTACTATTATCGGTATTTTCTTTCTTTCTTGGGGTGCATTTCTCTTGGGTTTTTTTCAATTATTTGCAACTGCAAATTTTGATGCGATCGTCAACATGTGGTGTCAATTTTATTTATCAGTTTTTGTTTGATGTTTTGTTTTTTTTTTTTATTTTTTTGGTTTTACAAATTTGCAATATATATAGTACGTAATAAATTAGTTATTTTGACGACCGAGTCTACGCGTTTTTTATATTTTTTTTTTTTCTTCCTTAGTTTGTACTAGGTGAGCTTTTTGCTACCCTTTGCATTTGAGCGTCGCCTGTGAGATCTTTGTACTTTTAGCCTGGTAGTTGTGTTCAAATTCCACTTTTTAGTTTTCTTGATTCCTACTGATGTTCTCTTTTTTTTTTTCCTCTAAGAAAGCTAGGCATCTTTTTTATTCCTCACAAGTTTTTTCAAAAAATTTTTGGCGTCACAGAATTCCGAAATTTTCTCTTTTTTTATTTTTTTGAAATACTCGATACTGTATTTAAAAATATGTCTAGCCTTGTGTCCTTGTTGTAATTACATTTCTTTCCATATTTACTTTTTTTTTTGCTTACTGGGGATTTCGGCATTGGGGTTGCTAGGTGCTGGTTTTTTTTGTTGTTTTTTTGGGATTTGGTGGTGTCTCTTTCTTTTTTGGTTTGTTGGTTTTACTCCTATATAGTGGGTTTATTGGGTAAGCATTTTACTCGACAAGTTCAAGGTTGTAATTTGGTAACTGGTCGACATGCTGCTTACTTTATAGTCATTTTTTTGTCTTGTTTATGTCGTTGTTTTTTTGGACGTCTGTTTTTTTTTTTTTTTGGTTTTGTTACTATTGGTCTTTGGAGGTATTTGGGGGCGGAGTGGTTATAGGGATAAGTTTGTTTTGGGGTTTATTTTTTTTTTTACGCAAAACATTTCACTCTTATCTTTTTTTTGGTCCTTATGTAGCGTGTTTCGGGATTACTCTATTTTTTTCGATCTATTGAGGGAGGCGGGGAGGTGCGTCGGGGGGCGCCGTTGGTAGGAACAATTGTGTAGGTGGCAGGGGAGCTTGATGTTGGGGAGGGGTCTTCTATTATTGGTATTTTAATCCACTATTGTTGTTTTTGGTTCCTAATGGTTTGGGGCCGCCTGGGCGCGGTCCTGGTAATGTGTAAGGATCGAGAGGGGGTGTTGTTCAGTTTTGGTTCTTTGGGGAAGTTTTCAAGCTTTTATTCTCTATCTCGTGATTTGGCTTTTGAAATTATCTTTGGCTATTTTGAAATTATTTTTTTTAAAGTCCACATTTTGTATAGTGGTTGGGGTTTTTTTGGGAGATTCGGTTTTTGTTTTATTGGCTTTTTCCTTCTGGCTTCTATAAAGTTTCATTTTTTTTTTTTTTTTTCTTCTAGATGTTTGTTCTTCATTATTTTTTTTTTTTTTGGGTTTTTACTTTTTATGGTAAAGCTAAAGCTTCTTATTTTTTCATAAGTCTAGGTAAATGAAGATTTTCTTAGAAGACATTCAAGAAGAATTTTATGTTGCCTTGCTTTTTTAGTGTGGTGTGTTTATCGTTGGTTTTGGTTTTTTTTTTTGGTTTTTTTTTGTTGTGTTTTTTCTTGTTTTTTATTTGGTGTGCGGATAGGATGTAGGGCGATGTTTAATTATTATGTGTGTGGTGGTTGGTGTTTTACGTTTAATAAATGTATTGTGTCTACGGTCGTGCTCTTTTAGATATTTTGTTTTCTGACGCTTATGCTTGGTAGGCTATTGTGTTTGGGTTGGTGGTTTTTGCTTGTTATTGAGGTTTTCTTAGCTGTTCGTTGCCTGTTAGACCGAATTGTTTTCAGTTTTTGTAGGTCTCTAATTTATTTCCTTTACTTTTGTCTGTATTTCTCGCCTTCCCCCAAAATTTTTGTGTTTTAAGGCATTTTCGTGTTTTCGTCTGTGGTTGTGTAATGTGTGTTGGTGTGTTTGGTCTGCTTTGGAAAATTTATTCTGGGGTGGGGGATGTTTTTTTCGGGATAGTAGTGTGCATTCTTGATTTGAAACTTCGGCTTTGGGGCTGTTGGTATTTTTAAATCTAGGTTGGGCAGTAATTTTTTATTTGTGGTTTTGTTTGTTGGTTTTTTTATACGTCTTTCTTTCTTTTCATATCATTTATTTTTTTGACTGATCATGTTTTTGTGTTTCATTTTTTTTTTTTTGGGTGTTTACTATGGTATACATATCCGATGACTCAAAGTGTTCAAGGTAAACTTTTGTCTTCTCGTACATTTGTCGCACCTTTAAGGTTTATCTTTGTTGCCTTTTTTTTTTTTTTTTTTTTTTTTTTATTTTTTTTTTTTTTTTTTTTGGTGTTTTTTGTTTTGGGTTTGTTATTGTTTTTTTTTTTTTTTTTGTGGTGTGTGAGTTGGGTTTAGGGTGGGTGGGGGGGGTATTATTGTGGGTGGTATCATGTAATTTTCCAATAAGTGAAAGTTGTGATGTTTAAAATGCTTTTTCTATTTTTTAGGTTCTACTTCTTGCGGGGTTGTGTTTTTTTTTGTGTTTTGGTTTTGTGTTTTTTTTTTTTTTTTTTATCTTTTTTTTTTAGTCGTCCAGTATTTTCTGCAACTTTTTTCTTGCTATTTTTTTTTTTTATACATGCGTTGGCGGTCTGTTTTTATTTTTTAATATTTTGTTACTTGGAATTTTTATGGTAAATATCATTTATTTATTTCGATTTTTTTCTTCTGCCTCCTTTCTTTTTCATAATAAATAGAAGGCATTTTCTTTCGGGATAGTTTTCAAAACCTTCCTGCTTTTTCTGTATTATCTTTTACTATTTTGTCTTTGAAGTAGCTCGATTAATCTTTCCATATCCATTACCTTTTTTTTTCTTTCTACAGATAGGGTGTGTTGTGTAACCGCCTCCTCTTTTCTATGGTGGCTAATTACACTGGCAATTTTTCTCTTTTTCAGGGGTGCTTCTATTTTTATTGGGTTTACATTGGAGTCAATCCTATTTTTTTTTTTCTCTTAATATTATTTAATTAAATTCGCAATATTAGGCTCGCACAAATCATTTGTCTTGTTACGTTTTTTTTACAAATTTTGCTATATAATAAGAATCGTAATAAAAATTTTCATACTTGCGCTCATATTGGACTTTTCTAAATCCATTCGTAAAATCATGCGTCACTCTTTTTTAGACAATTTGTTTAGATGGAGTGCTTCCTATACCTCACTAATGTTTCCCGATTCTCGCCTCTCCCATAATGAATTTGATAAGGATCGTCTGGGAATGTTTTTCTAAAAATTCTCTGTTCGTACATCTAAATTTTTTTGCTTTTGATAACCTCATTCATTACTTATTTTAATTCCATATTTATCATTGAGTGCTGTTATTTGTTGTGTTGTTTTGGTTGTTTTGGTTGTTTTGGGTGTTTTGGTTGTTTTGGTTGTTTGACTGATTTCTTTACTAGTGGGTGCTTTTCATTTTTGGTTTTACATGTAAACTGAAATTTGTTTACATGATCATTTATAAAATTGGAAGATCGCCCTGTGCATGGCCGCACAAGATACTTGTTGGCCAACTGATTTTTTTTTTTTAAATTTCTTGCAATTATTAAAAAGTATCTTGTTTTTTAATAAAATTTTCATCTTTCAAATTATGAAATAAGTGTTACTTCTGTAACCATTTCGAGGCATTTTTTTTTTTTTGGGTTTGGTTGTTTTTTTTTTTGTGTGTTTGTTTTTTTTTTTTTTTTAATTGGTGTTTAGTTTTTTGTTTTTTTCTGAAATTTTGCTATCGTTATTTGTTCTAATGTTTTAAATTTAGTGAAATAATGTTCGTATTAATGACCTCCATCCACACATCGTTCCGCATTTGCAAGTACATCAACGTGTTTAGTCGCAATAAATAGAAAATATTTTGAGAGTTGCCCATATTTTAATTAAATACTGTATATATTACATTTAAAAATATTTATTATATATACTTATTTGTACTCCTAATATATAAGAGAAAGGAGTGCTGGAGTTGTACTAAAATCACTAATGTTATCATGTACAAGACATAATATTTGTGGTGTTTATTGGAAACAAAATTACCTAAATATTGCACGCTGATCATGCTTTAAAAATTACAGTTATATGAAACATTTTAAGATTTTCAACATCTTTTCTATATAGCCCATATACTTAAGAGAACTTATGCTTTTAAAAAAGGATTAAAGGTGGAAAGGATGTCGGTTTTTAAAATTCGCGGATTCCGATATTTATTTCCAATATCCGAGGATGTGGATGAGGATAGCGGATAGTTTTAAGTATCAGGAGGTTAGCCACAGGTAGCTGATATTTATAGTTACTAAAAAATAATCATGATTACTTTCATAATGTAGTACCCTCTTTGGGAATTTCAATAGACACAACAATGAGTGGATAGGTCCCTCTCATACTGATCCAGGAGGGAAGCAGGTCAAATCCTTCAGTATTCTCAGCTATCTGGAGCAACTGATTAAGGAGCCAGCACATGTACCTACAACACGCTTGACCTATGCTTCAACGTTAGTCTTCTCCCCATAAATATGCCATATTCGTTCCTATTGGTAAATCTGACCACGGTCTTATATCTCTTAATTAAATTTAATATTTTCTATCCAACTGCACCATCCTGCCCTAAGTGTATCTTCTGGAAATTTAAACAAGTTGATATGAGGATTTTGCGTTGCATCTACTCTTATTGACTTGGAAGACCCTTCTGCATTTGCCGATAAAATGTGGGATTGAATCTCTGATGAGATCAGCAGGTTCATTTCTTCTTTGTCTAGATCTTTTTCTCATTTAAATCCACGGTTCGATCGTGCTTGCTCTCGAAACAATCAAGTTAGAGAAAGTGCGTATCAGAAGAGGAAAAATTCTCGCTCTTCTATCAACCTCGTTAATTTTCATTCAGCTTGGAATCGTTGCACGGATATTATTCGACGATCAAATGGATTCTCTCTAAACGAAAGTGTGCTTGCTTCCTTGGCTCTCCTGCTGACAAATCTATCCGGCCTCTTTGCCAAAACAT
>JABUQX010131816.1:17500-20001 GCA_015478945.1 Trachelipus rathkii
ATCAGCTCTACTTTTTTAGATATGTGTTTTTTAACGTGCATTTTTACACGAAATGTGCAGTTCTAACTACATTTTGTGCACTTCTAAAGCACATATACAAGAATTGGTTTCGGTATATGTACCCCTATTGTCAGTCAGGAAAATCACCAGATGGTTAGTTTAGTTTATTATTAGTTGTTTTTTATTTGATCCATGGATTTAACCTAAAATAGTGTTACATCTATATCACTAAATTGTTATATTCTAGAAATGTGAGAAGCTAGGCAAAAACTAATGCCATATTTGAACTCAGAGCATCAAATTCATATAAAATCAGCTCCAAATACTAATAGAAGTTCCTTGTTTAGTTATTTTTATTTGATCCATGGATTTAACCTAAAATAGTGTTACATCTATATCACTAAATTGTTATATCCTAGAAATGTGAGGAGCTAGGCAAAAACTAATGCCATATTTGAACTCAGAGCATCAAATTCATATGAAATCAGCTCCAAATACTAATAGAAATTCCATGTTTAGTAGTTGTTTTTATTTGATTCATGGAATGATTTGGAGGAAGACTCTGTACAGGAATGCATGGAAAAATCTGTTATTACTACTACTAACCAATATTAAGACGGGCTGTCACTACCGCTACTATCAATAACAACCTGTAAAACGATAACCATATCGTTAACCAGAACATTAACAATAATAGCAACAATAATAATAACACTTTTAAGCATCTTAATAAGCATAAGAGCCGTATTTTTATAATAATATAATAATAATAATAATAATAATAATGTAATGTAATGAATAATAATAATGTAATAATAATATTAATAATGAAAATACAATGCTAATAATGGCAACTAACAGGCTTAGAAAGTAGCATTAATTACAGCGATAATAACAAATAATATAAATAATAATAAATAATCAATAATAATAACTGAAATAAATAATAAATAATGTAAATAATAATAAATAATAATAAATGTAATAATAAATATCTAATAAATAATAATAAATAATAAATAATAAATAATAATATGTAATATTAATATATATAGGATACTAATAACAATAATAAGCTAATATTATTTCAATACTTAAAATCATACTAATGGCATAAATACATTAAGATGTATAATAATGGCAGCAGTAACTGGCGTAACTCTCAT
This sequence comes from Trachelipus rathkii, assembly GCA_015478945.1. Lineage (NCBI taxonomy): Eukaryota > Metazoa > Arthropoda > Malacostraca > Isopoda > Trachelipodidae > Trachelipus > Trachelipus rathkii. The sequence continues at coordinate 18,667 of JABUQX010131816.1, forward strand.
AGCTGGCTGTAGTAATAATGTATAATAACGTAAATAATATGGCTAATAATATGTAATAATAATAATAATAACCAACCAACCTGTAACAATGTAATAACAATGGGAAGAAGAAAGAAGAAAGAAAAGTAGAAGAAAATGAAGAGAAAAAATAAAGAAAAGAAAAGAAAGAAAGAAAAATAAAATGCAATATATTATTATGTGCCAAAGAGTGTGTGTGTGTGTATTATTATTGTGTATTATTATTATTATTATTATTATACACTACTACTACTACTACTACTACTACTACTACCTACATTATATATATATATATATTATACTATATATATATATATATATATATATATATATATATATATATATATATATATCTACACTATTTATATATATGTAAGATATATAAAAATAAATATGAATTTTTATTTCACTTTATATTTATATAAAGATTTAAAATATATATATATATATATATATATATATATATATATATATATATATATATATATAACTGCTGCTATTATAACATATAACTGCAGTAGCAAAAAAAATTATTCACCTGCTCATATATATATATATATATCTGTAGTTCTGTCGAAAATATTATTTTGGGTGGCAATCGTTTATATATATATATATATATATAAATATATATATATATATATATATATATATATATATATATATATATATATATATAACTTTCCATACATACTACTTTGCCACTACGCCATATATATATACTGCTGCTGCTGCTGCTATATATATCAGAAAGGCTGCGGAGTCGTAAAATAAAGTTTTCGACTCTCCAACTCCCTAAATTCAAATTTGGATTTTCTACTCCTACGACTCACTTAAACAAAAATTTTCGACTCCGACTCCACTCAAACAAAAATTTTCGACTCCGACTCCGACTCCAGCAGTCAAATTCAAAATTTTGACTGACTCGACTCAGCTCAGTGCTTACAGAGTTACAGTAAAACATGTTTTTTTTTGTTTCAACTATTTTTTTCCCTTGCTTTTGAAGATAAAAAATATACCGCTACAAAATGAATCTAATCAAATACTATACGGTAAAAGTACCGTAAAGACAAAGATACAGGCGCAACACGCGGTAACAAATATATTTCCAGTTTCGGGAAACAAATTATATAACGTAATTATAATCTCAGCAATTATTTTTATTTATATTATAATAAAACAGCCATTATAAAATTAACAGTTTTATACTTTCAGTTTCAATGTACTTAAAAAGTTAAAATCATATACTTAATTACTTTGTTGTTATATATATATATATATATATATATATATATATATATATATATATATATATAT
>JABUQX010131817.1:2500-5000 GCA_015478945.1 Trachelipus rathkii
AATAATAATAATAATAATAATAATAATAATAATAATAATAATTTTTTTATTATTATTATTATTATTATTATTATTATTATTATTATTATTATTATTATTATTATTATTTATTATTATTATTATTATTATTATTATTATTATTATTATTATTATTATTATTATTATTATTATTATTATTATTATTATTATAGCCAATTTACTAAGTTTATTGGTTACTTGTGATTAGCGATTAAACCTTTTTGGTGCTTTTGTGTTTAAATTGGGATAAAACAGATATGAATAAGTGCTTAAAGGGAAAAAGAATTGCAAACGGTGAAAGTCGTCGAAGTGTAACTCTTGAAATTATTGAGTGTGATGCTGCCTGTACTTCCCATGAAAAAAAAGCAGCCAAGATGACTTGGAGCACCTATGGCCCCATCTTATCAAGTACTTTGGGTCTGTCAAGAGCAAGAAGGAGTATATTGAGGGCAATAGAGTGATGTACAAGGGAAAGATTGAATGCTCCCAATGTAAAAAAAAAACCTTCAGCTTTGACATTAAATCAACACATAGCTTGAAATCGCACTACTTGATCGTAAGTAACTTACACTGATACTTTTTATTTGAATTTTATTTCTTTTTAATTTTAAAATTCAACCATTAAATATTTCACATATTTTATTTTCATGAATAAGGATTTTAGTTTTGTAACTTTTTTTAGAAACATCCTTCTTTGCACAAGGAGCTGTGTACTGCAATTGAAGGAGGGTCAAAGCGGGGCCGGAGCTGCTCAACAGACAGTGAGACACCCAGCAAAAAGCGTCAGACCATCATTCTCCAGTCTATGTCGAAAATATTTAAACAGAAGAGAGCTCTTGAGTTGCTTTATAAGTAAGTGTTTTATTTTAAGTACAGGTTAACTATAAGTGGTGTCACAACTAACAGGTTAAAAAACTAACAGAATACAGTCCATACAAAAATTTTCGAATTTGAAATACCAAGTTTCATTTGTCATTAATATCATTTCTCATCAAATATTTTTGCTTCTAGATTTCTGCTACATGACATTGGGCCTATTCACATTGTGGAGTCTGAGTTCTTTGTCGAATTCCTGTCCTACCTGAACTCTGATTTCCATCTCCCCTCCAGAAGAAAAGTGATGAGGGATCTTGATGTCATATGCATAATAGGGAAGGCTGATTTAACCAACATTATCAGTAAGGTCAGTTATGTGGCCACAACCACAGACAGCTGGACTGGGAACAACAAACAGGAGTTTTCTGGGGATGACGGTTCACTGGATTAATTTGAATACTTTGAAGAGAGAGAAGGCTGTCCTTGCCTGTAGAGAGTTATCTGTTTCTCAGACCAGCACAGTCCTAGCCAACAATATTACGGATATTCATCAACAATTTGGCATTGAGCATAAGGTCAGTAAAAATCAATATGAAATAATAACGTAATGCTGAAAAAAATTATAACTCCAAATTAATAAGGAAACAACTAAATTAAAAAAATTTATCTTCAGGTTGTCTGCATTACAACAGATAACGGTGCAAATTTCTGTGCAGCCTTTCGGGTGGATGCTCATGCAGAAACGGGTGACGAAGAGGAAGAAGAACAGGCACCGATTGCAGAGATAGTGGTTACGCGTGAAGAGATGGAGCATATTAGTGACACAGAGGTTCTGCAGACAAAACCTCTCCAGCTAGAAAATCTGCTTGAAGAACATGATGCACTTAGCCTATCTAACTAAACATCGCCGTTGCATTTCCTACACATTAAACATCTTGGCTACTAAGGATGTTTCAAATGTTCCTCGGTGGTCCTCTGGTGCCAAGGATCCATTTAATAAGACACTTACCAAAGCACAGGAATTGTGGAATGCCCAAAACAGGAAAACTACAACTGCTGCGAGAATTAAGAAGGAGTTGGGAACAAAGCTTAAAACACCAAGTGTTACTCGCTGGAACTCCCTATACGATTCTATAAAAGACCTGCTTAAGAACCTTGATGGTCGCATGACACAAATCAACAACATTTGTATGGAGCAAAAGCCTTGTCTTCCAGTATTTAATAAAAGTGATAAGGAGGTAATTGCGGAGTACATCGAAATAATGACGCCTATTGCTGTTAGGCTTGATATGTTGCAGGAAGAGAAGAATGCGTACGCGGGAGTCCTATTGCCTAATCTCTTCCTCCTCAAGGACAAGATCGGGGAAATGCAACGAGAAGTGGAAAAATTTAACTATGCCAAAAACTTAGTCAACTACTTGCTAAAGCAACCAAAGACAAACAAAGGGAAAGAAAAGGGCTTTGAACCGAGGTTCAGCAGTATCTTTGATGATTTTGATTTGCTTATGGCAACAGCCCTGCATCCTCACTTCAAACTCGGAGTGGTACGTAGGTTAAATGAGGGGAAGTACCAAGCTGCCAAGACCAGGATACTGGAGGAAATAAAGTGTAATATTGCATCGAATCTTACTCGTCCACATTAAGGCACTGAAGGTGATGGGACTGA
>JABUQX010131817.1:20000-22500 GCA_015478945.1 Trachelipus rathkii
TGATTCAGTTAATTTCCTGTTTGTAGTGTTTTGAATAGGTGCTATTAATTTGTTGGACGAAAGATCGATTAAATGATTTTGCGAGTTTCTATGTGCAGTTAAAGATGAATTAGTTTTATCCATTTGTATTTCATAAGAATGTGATATAATATAATATCTTAATTGTTCGTTTCACCTATATAGCATCTTTCACAACCTTTGCATGGAATAGTATATATACCAGATTTAAGATTCGTATGAATATTTTTGGGTTTAAGGGTATGCTTTAGTGTTAGTAAGTTAGATTTTGTAGTTTTAATATCCGGATATATTTATTTATTTTTATTTATTTATTACCACATAGCCTCTTAATCCTGAGGTAATTGGTCAGGGAAAGTATTTGTATGGTTTCTGACCAAGTGGAAGGTGCAGGAATATTTAGGCCCGATAGCAAGCCCTGCTTCAGCGCGACGTAGTCGGAATGCTTGCCACCGTAAGGCGTGGGTTCGCATCCTAGTACGCGGCTTTTCCAATGCGAGAAGCATGAGAAGAATGATTTGTTTGTGAATAGACTGTTCTGTTGTATGTGTTGGCTATGGTTGTAGTGAAGTGTGTGTATTGAGATTAGTGTAATACACTATGCCGTAAACTGCAATACGTAAATATTGCAGAAAATCTCCTACTAACGACAAATTTTTTGTGTCCGTTCACGTGGCCGAACTAGAACTTGAACCCATACTGAGAGGGAATCCTGTTCTTAAGGTGAGCCAAAGAGCTCGCCTTAACCCACTGAGCCAAACGTGAACTCCATCTATATATATATATATATATATATATATATATATATATATATATATATATATATATATATATATATATATATATATATATATATATATATATATATATATATATATATATATATATATATATATATATATATATATATATATATATATATATATATATATATATATCTAATATTTATATATATATATATATATATATATATATATATATATATATATATATATATTAGTTGTGTATTTAAGATAGTAATTGGTAAAATGATTTTAATGTTATTAATGATTTGTTATGAATTTAAGTATCTATTTTCCAGGAGTAGTTATATTAGGATAGTCGAGTTTTTTAAAAATATTGATAATAAATTTTTTTCCTTTATTTAAGTATATTGGATCACAGTTCCTCAAGGCTCTTAAGAACAAATTTGAAAGCACTGCTGTTTTTGTGGATACTTCATTAAACGTGAACCAGTGAATGTAGGAATCTGTTGCTGTGTTTTTTCGGAAAATCTGATATAAAGGAGGACTATTGTTGGACCATGTAATTAGTAAATCTAAAAAGAGCATAGCGTTATCTTTTGAATATTCTATTGTAAATTTGATAATATGATGTATATTATTAATGTAATTAAATATATTATTCGTGTTTGTGTTTTTTGGTATAAAAGCCAGAACATCATCTACATAGCTGTACCAAACTATTGAATGAAATGAAGTATTGGTTAATAAAATATATTTTTCTAATAACTACATGTATATATTGCTGAGTGAGGGGGATTAGGGAGAGCCCATGCTGAATCCGGATATCTGTTTATAATATTTATCTTGAAATTTGAAATAAGCGTGTTCTAAGATAAGAAATATAAGGGACTTGATGAGGGTGAAAGGTATGGAGAAAGTAATGTTGTTTGAATTTATATGGTTTTCTAATAGGTTCATGGTTGTGATTATGGGTACATTAGTGAATAATGAAACAACATCAAAGCTTCATCAATCATCAACATCAAACACAAGCACAAATAATATATTTAATTAAATTAATAATATACATCATATTATAAAATTTACAATAGAATATTCAAAAGATAACGCTATCAACTTTTTAGATTAACTAATTACATAGTCCAACAATAGACCTCCTTTATATCAGATTTTCTGAAAAACTACCGCATCAGACTCCTACATTCATTGGTTCTCGTTTCATGAAGTATCCACAAAAACAGCAGTGCTTTCAAATTTGTTCTTAAGATCCTTGAGAAACTGTGACCCAATATACTTAAATAAAGAAAAAAAATTAATTATCAATATTTTTAAAAAACTCAACTATCCTCAATCCGTAATTTATAAAGCACCAAAACTAGCCAAAAATAGATACTTAAATTCAGAACAAATCATTAATAACTTTAAAAACATTTTACCAATTCCCAACTTTAATACATAATTAATAAAAAAATATATACCTCCCTATATTAAAACTACAAAATATAACTACTAACACTAAAGCATACCCTTAAACCCAAAAATATTCATACGAATCTTAAATCTGGTATATATATACTATTCCATGCAAAGATTGTGAAAGATGCTATATAGGTGATACGAACAATTTAGATATTAGGTTATATCAACACTCTTATGACCTACAAATGGATAAAACTAATTCATCATTAACTGCACATAGAAACTCGCAAAATCATTTAATCGATCTTTCGTCCAAC